>BJCM01212631.1:0-10977 GCA_018326385.1 Flaveria bidentis
TTGTTTTGTTATATTTGATAGCATATTATTTCACATACATTTTGATCCTTATTCTTGGGTTTTTGTTTATGTTTTAAAGTGGCAAAATTTTCAGATTGATAACCATATGTTAAAACATATATTCTGCTGTGTTTTTATAGTTTAAATGGTTAAATTAGTTAGTGTTTCATGTCACAAAACCCAACATATTTCTTTGAAGGTTGTGATGCATAGAAACATACTTACACTTCATCTTCATTCAAAGTACAAGAGTTGTCAATATCATTGTTGGAAATAAAGGCACTTCGAGCACTTTTTGTTTCTTTAAAATGATAGGGTGAGACATGTGTTATCACACTCTTGTTTCTTGATTTTTCATCCATTTCAAGAGCCTGATCTTTAGCTACCAATGTAACTAAACCAGTTGCTTTGAGGTCAATGGTGTTCTTGAACATGCACACTAGTTGCTTCCAACTTTTTGGCAAAGTATGGAGCATCTTTTTGTTTAATTCCTCATTTATATATTTCAACTTCAAGATATTCATCTATGTTACAAGTTGCATAAATCTATGGATATTCATCTATGTTACAAGTTGCATAAATCTATGGAGTTGTTGAGGAATTGATTCACCCTCAATATGATAAAATGTTTCATATTGTGAACAAAGAGTGTCTCTCCTAATGCTTCCGATTTTATCACTCTCTTCACAAAGTGTATGAATAACTTTCCACAAGGAGTTTGTTGTTTTATAATTTCTCACATCTGATTAATATTTATTCAGGTAAAGCCATATTAAGCAAGTTGTATGCTTAAACATCAACTTTCACCTTCTTAGTATCATCAGGTGACATATCCTTTGTACTTATGGGTTGATTATTGTCATTGTAATCAGGCCCAAGAGTGGGTGGAATATAAGGATTTTCAGTTATTGAAACCCATAAGTCAGAGTCTATATAATTCATATGATTCCTAAACATGATTTTCCAAGACATAAAATCTGCTTTAGTTTCCATCTTTGGAGGTTGGTTGGATAATCCACCAAAGGTACTCATGTTTAGTTAAAGTCTAAGATTTTAACTATTACAGAGTATCGTTTGAGTAATTAATTAATTAGTGACAAAACTTAACAGAAACTAAGAAATTAAGGTTAAGAATCACTCAATCCTTTTAATGATAATTAAATTATCAAATCAATGATTTTGTTAATGTATTAGTTCAAAAAGTTTTGAACAGTTGTTGAATGTCAATTAATAACCCAGATCTCTTATCCAATTTATTTGAATATTGATCTAAGTTAATCAATTAATGGAACAGTACCCGCTGAAAGACAATTCGCTATTTTTTTTGTACACACAAAAACGATTTGCTTTTAAAACAAACAGTCGATCTAATCAGCAAAACTGACAAATCTAATTAAAAACAAGCAAACAATAAACACTTTTAACACTGATAGATCAATCGATCTAAATCAATGAGCACTTGGCTCTAATACCACCTGTGAATCCAAGAATCACAATCAGGAAATATACGTGTTAAAGGAAATTAAGTTAATGTTTGCGGAATCAACACAAACCTTGTTTAATTGTTTGATGAATGATATTAGATATAACGACGATGATTATGACAAACACAATGTTATGAACACAATTAATAAACAAACAGGATTTGATTCAAACATATTTCATTAAAACTTATTAATGATTATAGATGAATAAATAATGAATGCTATAAACAATAAATGCTTGGAATGTGTTGATGTTAATGTGACGGTTGCTAGGGTTTATGTTTGTGTGAATTGATGTGATGTTTGGGTTTGTCATTTGGTTGTTCGAGGATTTGTGTTCGTCTCTTGTCTTTATTGTTTATGCTTTGATGTGAAACCTAGGATCCATATTTATAGGCATGTGTGTCTCAGTTAAGGAGACACTAGATCACTTGGGATTTGCATAACTGTCTTGTTGACGTGTTGACTTGTTGACTTGTAGCACTTAATTATTTTAAATACAAGTGTTTGGACTCCGCAGCTGCATATCTTCCGTAGGTGATTGTTAATGCGCACGAATCTTGTTCTTCCGAAGGTACTTTGTTCTTCCGAACGTACTTTGTTCTCCTAATCTCTCTTGTTCTTATGAAGTTACTTTGTTCTTCTGAAGTTATCTTGCTCTTCCGAAGGGATCTTCACTTCCAACTTCAGAGCTGGTTGTTCATCCGTAGATGATCTTCGGATGTATTTTACTTGTAAGAAACATATCTATGGAAGAACAAAATGTTCATCCGTAGATGTTTCTTACACTAGATTAATTTCAGTAATTCTCCAATTATAATAGTTGTACCTGCACTCATACACAAATCAACATATATATATGGGTTAACCTATATACATAATGCATACATAAAAATGATAAATTATAATCATTCATTACAAGTATTGATTAATATTCTAAGCCTAAACAAAATGATCTAGATCTAACAAAGGGTACTGGACTTTGGAGAACACGAAATTGGTCACCCTGGTGTATTCGAGAATGAATACATAGAGAAAGTGTTCTATTTGATGGGTTATGATGGTGATTTTGACAAGGGTGAGATTGAGAAAGGAAAATTATGTAAGACATATAGATTCTTTTGTCACACATACTTGTAGTGTGTCTCTTACAGAAAATCTAGGCTTAACGGATTCTCAAGGCATATATTAATTGGCATCATTGGGATTTTTGAGGGGAGGACATACAACTACTCGAAGTACATTTTATGTAGTTTTTGTGACGAAATTAGGGTGCAGAAGGCAAACAAGATGTATATGTTTCCCAGGTTCTTGCAATTAATTATCAATGTTGATTTGCCTAGTATTGCTACAGATAGTGATGTGTTTGTTCAAGCACACCTACGGAGATCTATTTGAAGAAATTGATATGCCCAAGATACATATTAAATTGATGTGGCTAGTGTAATATGATCGAAGTCGGGTCATACCCAATAACAAGCCAAACAAACACCAATAAGTATTTATTCGTTGATAAGATCATACAAATAAATAATGACACCAATTTAGAAAATGGGTTTTCTAAAACTTTGCCTTTGTAAATGAACAACATTATATGGATAATTTGTTCATGAGAAATTAGTTGTTTCATTATTTAAGTTGGTTAAGTAATATAAAACAAAAGTGCGTTAGTTTATATAATTAAAAGGGTTTAATTTTATAAAACTAAAGTGCAAGAGTGTAACCTTTTATAAAAATCAAATGGGAGGGAAATTGCAATGTGGGACCCCATATTTTAAGCCGTCCCTTTATCCAAGGGAGCCTCTTATTTGGTGTTGTTGCATGCAAAAGCAAAGACACTTGAACAATCTTCTATCACAACACACTTTCTCTTACACACACAAAGCAAAAAACTCTCTCTAGATAACAAGCAATTTTTGGATTCAAGGAGCAAAAGAGCTAAAATATTCAGCTTATCTTCAAGTGTTCTTGGCTGGAAATCGTTTTGTGCAAGAGGGTTTTTCAAGTTGGTGTAACACACCCTAGCAAGTGGGTGTTTGAAGGAGCTTGTGGGTATCATCTCTTGAGGACTTTTACATTGAAGTCTTTGCTTTCAAACATCATCATCTAGCCTTCCATATCCATGATTCTAAGAGGTAGTTTGTGTGGTTATATTTTAAGTTTTGATAGCATGTTCTTCCATATAAATAGATCCTTGTTTTGGGTTTTGCTTTAATATATGTATATGATACATAAACTCACGTTTTTAATATCAACTCCACTGCGTTTTTCATGTTAAATGGTTAATATGAATTTGGTAAGAATCTACAAAACCCAACATAAAGTTCATGGTGATAACGAAAGGAAAAGATGTAATGAATGAACGGAAGTTAATGAACGATGAAGATAATTATGATATTATCTATGTGTACGTATGTTGTATGATCACATGAAAGTAAAGAACGGTTTTAACGAAAGAAAAGTATGTTTTATTTTATAATAGTAGAACTCACTTAGCAACGCTTACTTTGATGTGTTTCCAGTTGGCAGGTTATGATTGCTGAGGATGGCACGAGGTGGTTACTCAGCTATTTTAGGATGACATCCATTTATATAATGCTTTTGTGATGTAATGCACAATGTATTTTGTAACTGATTAACGATTATTATTTTGCAAAAGCTGCTATATTGAAATGAAATGTCACTTTTGAATGTTTCCGCTGCAATATTTTGTAAGATAAATGAAAATGTATGTTTTATGTGCAATGATCTACCAACTGTAAGCATCCCGGGAACGGGGCCTTACACTTCTTCTCCATCAACCAACACCCCCACCACCTTCAACCACTGTCGCCACCACTACCACCTTCAACTACCACCACCACCCTCAATCTTCAACCACCACCATCTTCAACCTTCAACCTTCAACCACCACCACCACCTTCAACCTTCAATCCCCCCACCACCACCACCACCATCACCCTCAGCTTTCAATCACCACCATCTTCAACCTTTAACCACCATCACTTTCAACCTTCAACCACCACCACCTTCAACAATCACCACCTTCAACCACCCCCAACGACCTCCATATCCATCATCGACCCTCCACTGTAAGGTCTCGTTCCCAGGACGCTTACAGCTGGCCAATCATTGCTCATAAAACATATAATTACATTAACTTGAAATAAACGTTGCAATGGAAACATTAAAAACAACATTTTCATTATAAATGCTTTTGCAAAATAATACAATATTCGTTACACAATTTCCTTTGTTCTCATTACAATGCAAAAACATTAACAAAAGAATACCATCCAAAATGCCAAGTAGCTGCCCCGCACCATCCTCGGGAATGCTCACCTGCCAATTGGAAAAATGCATAAAAATTCAGCGTTGCTGAGTGAGTTCTAGTTTTATAATAAAACATACTTTATCTTTCATTTAAAACCGTTCTTTACTTTCTTTCAAATCATACCAGGTTTTAGAATGTGATCACACATCATATGTACACATAAATAATATCATTATTATCTTCATCATCGTTCGTTTCGTACATTTATTATCTTTCATTTCTATCTAGGTCCTGTGACGTGCTTAACCCCCCTCTAGAGAACCAAGCAATTCATCTAGGGTTAAGCGACAAGGACCCCATACATTTGGTCAATCACAAAGATTAAACCCCTGTGTGCATTCACATGGGGTATTTAACCCGCACACAGTTGAGCTGACAACCCCTCATTGGGTGTGAACCTCCATACATTTGCTTAATCACACGGATTAAGCCCTAGTGTGCATTTCATGGGGTAGCTAACCCGCACACGATTGAGCTAACACTCCTCATTGAGTGTGAACCTCCATACATTTTTTTGCAAGCCTTTCTTACGTTCATTCATTCATTAATGCATGCATTCTTTCATTGTGTTCCTCTTTTCATTATCTTTCACTTTACGTTACATAATACTTTTCATTTCATTCATTAACATTCAACGTAAAGCCACGGGAAAATAATCATACATAACAAGGAACACAAACATACATAGTCAACATCATCATACAGGGCATCATACACACATAACATACATCATTCATACCATCATTCATAAGCATCAATCATACATAATAACATGCCCATCATAACATCTATGACCTCAAAAAGTCAACTTACATAGCCTCCGGGAACCTCCCAAGTCAAATCCTACATTTCACTTTTTCCCTAAAAAGTCAGAAAATATTCTAAGGGTTCATCCGCATTTCCCCTTTTCTTCATTCGCATTTCTTTTTGATCATCCGCATTTCTTTTTGTTCATCCGCATTTCTTTTTGTTCATCCGCATTTCTTTTTGTTCATCCGCATTTCTTTTACTCATCCGCATTTGTTCATCCGCATTGACTTTACTCATCCGCATTTGTTAATGCTCATCCGCATTTGTTCATCCACATTAACTTTGTTCATCTACATTTGTTTAGTCGCATGAACTTACTCATCAGCATTTGTTCATCCGCATTTACTTTGTTCATCCGCATTTTTTCAGTCACATGAACTTACTCATCCGCATTTGTTCATCCGCATTTACTTTGTTCATCCGCATTTGTTCAGTGGCATGAACTTACTCATCCGCATTTTCTTACTCATTCGCATTGACTTTCTCATCCGCATTTGTCAATACTCATCCGCATTTGTCAATGCTCATCCGCATTTGTCATGCTCATCCGCATTTGTCAACACTTAAGTAGTTTTTTTCTAAACTTAGGCGTATGAACTACTGTTTGGGCGCATGAGCAGCCTAGGGCACACTTATCATCATAATTTGGTCCCCAAACACCAACTATCATGTTCTAAGCTTAATCATGCATTCTAAGCCTTAGAAACACAAACATAATATCATCAAACATGAACATAGACCAAAATCACACCATACCCGCAACATACACACATTCATACATACGAGTATGAAACCCTAGTTTTATAAAGAGTTAAATCATGCATTTCCAGCCCCAAAATCAGTCAAAACATGTAAAAGAGGGGTTCTAGAACTCACCTTTGCAGCTCTTGAGTATGGCTTCTTCCAAACTCATTTGCAATTGAGTTCAACCACCTAGAAACCTACTACAAACATACAACCGAACACACACAGGATACATGAGCATAAACCCGAGGACAAAACCAGTTAAGAACACCGTAAAACCACGACTTCTTACCTTGAATTTGACTTTTTAGCTCTTGTTCTTTAAAGAATCCGAATCTGCACTTTCTCTTTCTAAAAATCCGATGATTTGGGGGTTGTAAGAAGAGAGTGGACGGCCATGCCACCTTTATCACCAACTTTTAAAGATTTTGTCCTTTTGACACTTTTTACCCCTTAACTTGGGTAATATATGTTTTCTTTCTTTTTCCTTCACTTTATTATTTCTTTCTTTGACTTTTAAAATAATCGGGTGTTACATCCACCTTCGGTGACCCTTCATCTCTTATGACTCCTCCACCTCCGGCGACCTCCACCTTCGGCAACAATCCACCTCCGTCATCTACATCAGATCTGGGTTTCATTGCTATGGTAGGCAGCCGGAGTTGGAGGGCTATCGAAATCAATTGGAGAAGACAATGATACAAGGGTATTTTAGTCATTTGAAAATATTAACTGAAAAACTTAACGTCCATTAATTTCAGGGACCATCGTCGTTACGTTTGTGCAAGGTTTTGGACCAACATTTAATTTTATAGGGTTAGGGACCAAAAGTGAAAACGGGTCTAACCATAGGGACCACCCATGTAATTAAGTCTTATAATAATAATAATAATAATAATAATAATAATAATAATAATAATATTTCTTCTGCCATTCAAAAAAAATCTATAAACCTTTATTTTATAATTCATAAACTACATTTCATAATTTAAGTAAATTAAATTTTTTATTTTTTTTTAAACTCTATTTGCATTAAATAGCTCATTTAAGGTAATTAATTTTCTTAAAATTAGCATTTGTTGATGTTAATGATGTAAAGAATAACAATAATAATTAATATATTTAATATAGTAGACTAGGTGTAATTAGAAAATAAATCAGGGCGCATTTAAAAAACTCAGACTAAAAGTATTACTATGGAACATGATGATAGAGGAAAAGTGGGTATGAGAAAAACATGCAAATAACAGGAAATGATTAAGTGCATCTAATCATAGTGCTTCAATTGTTGTACCTTATGGGTACTCTTCAACGAAACATATCTATTATCAATCCAAATATTAATCCAAAACCACAAAACCATTTGTGGCCCCCCCTTTAAGAAGACATTAAATATGGATATTTGGCCACATAAGAATTTGCTCATCATTCCATACCATGTATGCAGTCTGATTGATTAGAATTGTTCTTTCTTTTTGAGGGTCCATGAAGAAAACAACAAAATGCACCTAGATTTGTTGAGACAAGTAATAGAATCACTATAATATTTTGACTAATAGAGGTGACTTTTATAGCTGTAAGAACCTACCAGTCATCACTAAAAATTTGTCGCTAATGATCATTTATTGATAGGTTCAAATGGATCGATCTGTGATTGTTATCAAGCATTTGATAATATATGAGCAATATAATCAATACAAATAAATATCAGAAAAAATTATAGTTTCTATTGATATTAGCAGGATTACAATGTGCAATTGAGAGAACTATTTGCAAAAGTCTAACCTGCACAAATACAAAGAAATCCTATTTATACTAATAACACAAAACAAAAAGGAACATATATTTACATAATAAGTCCCTAAACTATAACAAAACATATCTAAAAACTAAAATGCTAATCTTTCCTAGGGTTCCAACAATACTCCCCCTAAGATTTGCATTTGTATTTAGCAAAAGAAATCTTCTGGTTCTTCTTTAATCTTGAACATCGGCTTCTCCTTGTATAGCTCTAGTTCTCGAAGAGCTTTTTTGATTGAAGACTTGAACTTCCCAGCTAAAATTCCTTGTTCTAGCTTGTAATCATTAGTCTTAACTTCCATAGCTTGCATCACCAACAATATTTCTTTTGTTAAGCCTGCAATATCAACATTTGCATACATATCTATTGGCTTTGGATTCTCTTTTGTGTAGATCTCTAACACTCCCTTGCTTGAAATTCTCATGAACTCTATGTATTTTACGTCTTTCTTAACAATATTTGCATATGCCATTGCCTTCCTTAAAGAAATCCTCTCCATAGCAGCATTCATTACTTTTATAATAGTCAAAAAGTATCTTCTGTCATTCTCTGCTTCTACTGGAGATACCTGCTCAAAAATTTGATTGGACAAGAACGAGATATAACTCGTTTGAAGAAGTTTGAGTTCAAAAACTCCAAACAAACTTATCATATCATTGTCCCAATCATCCAAATTCCTCACAAGCTTCATATGAAAAGTAGATGAATCATAAAACCATTTCAGAATTGGTTTTGATGATTGAGTACCATGTATAACTTTCAACCCAAGTTTAGTTACATTCTCAAAGTACTTATCACTGAAAGTTTCCGGATAACATTCTTCAATTGATTCACTTGATTCACCTTTCTTTGATACTCTTTTAAACTTGTCAAAATAACTCTTATCTTCTTTGGCATTCTTTGTCATAACAAATTTTTCTCCCCTTTCAGCCTTTGTGGGATTAATAAGAGGTAACTTATGTAATTCTTTCAGATCTTGCACTGGTAAGGCAATGATGCTAGAGTAAAAATAATACACATCACAAATAGCATTTACTCTTTTATTCAGAAAAGCATTAAATATCTTATCCTATTTCCATACAATAATCTTCACTTCCCTGGTTTCGTGAGTCACAATCATTGCATTCAACAATTCAAAATTTGATTGTCCTATTTGTAACACATTTCGTACTAAATCTCCAGCTGATCTAGCTTTATTCCACAATTTCTTTTGATCAAGAGACACTTTGTATCCCTGTTTCTCAATATTGGGAAACATATGCATAAGCTCTTTTCTATGTTCATGAGTTCTTCTTACTAACTCCATTGACTTAATCTCCTGAGGCTTTAGCATTTTGGTTCTTTTGGTTATTTCTAGATATTGAGTATTATACATATCTAGAAAGATCATTTTGTTGTACATCTTCTCAGATTCGTGGAAATTTCTCACAAGCCTTCTTAAAGACTCACCTTGAAGCTTATTCGACCTTTTCCTTGGATAATTCCTTGACTACAACCAAATTCTCAAAGCTGCAATACTCATATCATCTGGATTAGGGTGGTGCAATTCTATCATAGGAACATCATCAATATTCAATATTTCATTCAAAGGTGTCCATTCTCCATGTTCAAGACTTATTTCATTTGGATCTGGTGGAGCTGAGGACTTTGCTAGCATACATTTCTCATACTCTTTATTTATTTGAGTCACTGTCAGTCCATTCAAATATACTCTATTATACTTCTTCCTGATCAAATAATTGTATATGTCTTCAAAATTAATAGGAATATCATCTTGAATCATTTCAACAGGAGAATCAGCAACATCACATGCGTCTTCATCTTCTAACACTTCATCATACCATTCATCAAGCAAATCTGATTCAATATCATCAAGTGCTTCAATTCTTTGTTGCATATCCGATTCTTCTACATTTTCAACTGTATTAGTGGTCTTTTGAACTTTAGTAGAAACTAAATATGTTTCAACTTCATTTATTTTCTTTTTTCCTTTTTTCCCTTTTTCTGCTTTAGTGAACTTTTCAGATTTCTTCAGGTTCTTGCACTGATTCTTCCTCAACAATAATTAATTCACTTTCCTTTACAGGGTCTTTCAAACTTTCTTTTAATTTTTCAATCTCTTCAAACATTCTCTTTACCTTTTCTTCAAGATCTGACATCATAACATTCTTCTTTTTATCATTAGCTTTTAACATATCATTTTCTTTCTTTAATATTTCAAATTCCTCATTTTGATTAGCAATTTATTACTTCAAATTATCAATTTCATCAGAACCATCATCTATTTCAGTTTGAATACAAACATCTGTTGTTTGTTTCATCTCTTGTTCTTTCTCTTTTACAATCACAACTTCTTGACTTGGGGATTGCATAGCAAAAATCATATTCTCTGTGATAGGCTTAGACCATATAACCTCAAAATCAAATGCTTGGTTAAAATCAATAGTCTCTATATTCTCATGCTCAACATCTTCATCATTTATTTGATCATTTACCTCAACATCAATATCATCATCTACATTTCCTCTTATCAGAAATGGTTTGCTCACTATCCATATCTTGAATAGTTTCTTCAATATTTCCTTCAACTTCACCTCCTTGATCACCTCCTTGATCATCATCTGTAAGGCCCCATTCCCGGAGACCTCATAGTTGGTCGTTCACAGTCATAATTACATAAAACATTATAAGCTTACAAATTTAAGCAGCGGAATTAATTTTAACAAAAGCCATTCATCTCATTATAAACACTGTTGTTAAGCAATACACCTTGGTTTAATCAGTTTACAAAAGAATAGTTTAAC
>BJCM01212633.1:0-18058 GCA_018326385.1 Flaveria bidentis
TGTAACAAAAGGATAAATGATTGATTCACCTAAATCATTTCAAGTTGGACACTTGAAGGGGATGATGTTATTGAATGGCTTTTAGTCATGCGTATTAAGGGTAGTAAACCATTGTTTGGCGGTATTTACTGCTTGCATCAATCTTCTATGAATCTTGTGCAAATGGGAGATTGTTGGATTCTTTATGCCCAAGATACATAGAACATTGATGTGGTTAGCACGTTATGATCCAAGCCGGGTCATACCCAATAACAAGCTTAGAAAACACCAATTAATATTTAATTGATTATATGATCATGCAATTAAATAATTACACCAATTTAGAAAAGTAGGTTTTCTAAATAAATTGTATATGAGATAGAACAACTTATAAGGATATTTTGTTCATGGGTATTATTTGTAATGTTATTTAAATTGGTTAAACAACATCAAGTAATAAAAGTATGTGTAAGTTATATAATTAAATGGTAAATTACATAACTTATTCTAGTGACTAGTTAAAAATAAAATGTAGATAAAATTGGGGGGAAACCCCAATTTGAAGATGGTTTCGGCCGCCCCTTTCAAAAGGGTTGGTTCATTTGTTTTCTTGAAACTACAATTCATTTACTAGTCTCACACTCCACCTCCTTATCTCTCTCACATGCAAAGGCCAAGAACAACAAAAAATCTCCAAAAACTTCAAGAAACTCACGACTGAAAAGGGGGTTTTCAGTAGCTTCTTCTTTGGTTCTTGATGTTCAAATCCTAGCAACAAAAGTATTTGCTTGATGCTTGTGGGTATGGAAGCTTGTCGACACCTTTCCTTGGTGTTTTGGTTGTTCAAGAACATCATCATCTTCATCAAATCTCATGTTTTTGGCAGCTTCTGAAAGGCAGCATCATGGATGTTGTTTTGGTTGTTTTTCATTTTTGATAGCTAGTTCATTCACATATATTTGATCCTATATTTTTGGGTTTGTTGTTGCTAAGTAATATGCTTTAAATTTCAGTTTCTAAAACATATTATTAAGTTATGATTCCGCTGCGTTTTCATGTTTAAATGGTTAAACAACTTTGATAATGTGTCCAACAAACCCAATATATTATATTATTAGCGCTGAGTGTAATCGCTGGTAAAAATCATCTTATCCATTAGATCGATTTAAAATCAAATCTTGTCCGTTTAAACTCGACGGTTATGATGGTTTCAAATTAGTTTTCGGTGGTTACTCGGGGTAGTTAAATGATGCTTTTTTTTGTGCAATTTCCAGGCATCCTTGCATTCAGCAAGAAAAAAAAGTGGGATCTCCAACTTGTTAGAGTAGTTAAAATCTACATTTCTAGAGAGCGAAGTTGTTGCACATCTCGCTTTTTTAGAAAATTTTGACCATAAGATCATGTTAGGATTAAATTTTGTCCATTCAAAGTATGCAAGTAATCTTAAAATCATACGGTTATTCTTTCGAACTGCACTTGCCATACTTTCCGACCAGTTTCTCACGTCGTGGCCTCTTACCCATCTCGGTGACTGCATAAATATATAATGATGTCTTTCACTTTCACACTTGCTATCCACAGAATCCATAAACCCATCAAATCTCACAGACCCGACCCCATGGCTACATTCGATCATGACATCTTTGCCTGCGCAGACCCATCCTTATGGCTACGTTGAAAGTTATCGATGCAACTTAATTTGCATCCTCTCTGATTCAGTCGATGCACCACCAGTTGTTTGTCAGAAAACTGGTCTCCGCCACATCCTATCACGATTCACGGTGAACACATTCCTCTCTGGTCTCAATCGTCGCATTCAGGTTATACTTTTCTCAATTTCTGTTTTCTTGATATTTCTCTACAATTATTCATCTCAAATCCAATTTTTTTTTTTTTTATTATTTTGATCAATTAAGGCTCTAAACGAATGAAACGAAAATGAAGCATTGTTTAGGTATGTATCCTAACTTCAATCTTGCAATTCTTATTTGAATCTATGATATTTCATTTTGTTGTTTCTTTTGAAGTTTCAACTCAGTTTGGTGAATGTAAGCACTTTATCTAAAAGCACTTCACTAACCACATCAACATTACCATCTTTTGTTGTAATTTGACAGATAGACAAGCAAATTAAATTTTGAACTATCAATGAAGAATCTATAATCATTCGTAAATCTAGAAAGTGTTACCCTATTGCTGATAATTCATTGTAAACTTTCACATATAAATGATGTGAAGTACTCTTTTGATGCTATTATAGATAATATTCAGTCTTTTATTCCTATCAATCATTCACTTTTTGCTCTTGTAGCATTACATGAATACATAAATTATTCAATTGATGTTATGTATTACACACAGAGGTTAAGAATAATGCAATGATGAATAGAACAAAGAATAAATCAAAATACGTCTGAACGCACTGTTATTCCTCATTTTGTTACATGGGCTTCTTCTGTTGGTGTTGCTGGGACAAGTTTAGTGGCAAGAAAGGTTGAAAACTGATTTCATAAAAAATAGCAACAAATCGTATTTGTTGTCATGTGTCTTTCTTATCTTGAGACTATAGGTTTTGTTTACTTAAAATTGGGTGAGTTGGTTGTATTTTACCCCACAGGTCAAACATATAAAGTTTAACAAGTTAGGTAAAAACAAAACATGTTAAATTGGTCGAATATGTCTAATATCTCAAATGCTTAAAACCTTCAAAGCTATTTTATCAAAGAAAATTTGTTCATTTAACAACATAGTAATTCATATTCATATTTAACATACTAATTGTTTAAATTCAACAACAGGAGCAAGTGTTGACCGCTCGACGGTAACCCAACCCATCTGCCACCTAAATTTGAGAGACGTCCCATGATTTAGGATACTATAATGAAATCATTTACACTGAGGTATGTGCATGCCAATTTATTGCCACCTGGACATCTCAAATGTTACTATTTATGCACTTGTTTACAACCACTAAAGCAAAGATATCCTGTTAATACTTGAGTTGGGGTTGTTCTTTCAAATCCTTACATTTTGATGTGCTCTTTTTCCAAGTAATTATTTGATAAATGTGAAGTATTAAAAACCAAAACAAGTGATATCTTCTAAAGTTAAGTTTTTCCGAAGCTTAACATAGTTCTTCTGAAGCTTGGCTAAAATCTTTCGAAGGTTATGTTTGCTTGGGAAGGATTTATGGTTTACTTTGGATATGTTCTCAAGGAAATCTTCGGAAGGGTTCTTTATGTTCGGAAGAAATAGTCTAGGGTCCTTAGTGTAAATTCTCAATAGTTGTTGAGTGTGTCTGTTATAGTTAGTTAGTCAAGTACTACAATAAACATGGATCATATGCAATCAGTGATATTAACTCTTAATCTCTGATCATTGACGAATCATTCTTGATAATATTCTTTCTTGTATTTTCTTCGTATTATTGAATTTTGTGTTCTTATTCTCAATTGGTTTAATAATTGGTATTAGAGCTTGGTTTGAGGCTCAATTAAGGATCAAGATTCAATTAAAGATCGATCGACAACAACAATGGTGTCAACAAAGTTCGAGGTGGAGAAATTCGATGGAAAGAACAACTTTGGGTTATGGCGATTGAAGATGAAGGCATTGCTCATTCATCAACGTGTGGTGGATGCCTTGGCCGGAGAATCCAAGTTGCCGAATACAATGTCCGACAAGTAAAAAAAGGAGATGCTTGAACAGGTGCACAGTTCAATCATCTTGAATTTGAGGGATCAAGTACTCAGAGAAGTATCGAAGGAGATGTCGGCTGCAGGGTTTGGTCAAAATTGAAAAGTTTGTACATGACAAAGTCTCTTGCGAACAAGTTATATCTTAATAAACGTCTGTACACGTTCCAAATGGCGCCCGGGAAGTCAATTGAAGATCATACTTTTGAATTCAACAAGTTGGTGTTAGATCTTGAGAACATTGAAATTGAATTGTATGATGAAGACCAGGCAATTATATTCTTGACATCTCTTCCATCGTCTTATAAGAACTTTAAGGATACGTTGATGTATGGTATGGATACTTTTATCATAAAGGAAGTGTTGGCAGCTCTTAATTCAAAGGAATTGAAAAAGAGAACTGAATATAAGGAAGATGGTAGAGAGGGCTTGGTAGTCAGGGGAAGATCTGAACAAAGAAACTTCAAGCTGAGAAACGTCTCAAAGTCAAGATCCAAGTTTAAAAGGAGGTGTTATGTGTGTGGGTTAGAAAAACACTTCAAGAAATATTATCCTGACTGGAAGAGAAAGAAGGGTGAATTAAATGGATCAAAATCTCATTCGGGACACAATGCATAAAATGAAACCTCTGATGGGTATGAAAGTACATATTAGTTGGTTGTTACAAGTAGTGGTAAAGAGAATGAGTGGGTGATGTATTCAGGGTTCTCATTCCATATGACACTTGTGAAGGAGTTCTTTAAAGATCTGAAGTTTGAATATCTTGGGTCAGTGAAACTAGGGGATGATAGACCTTGCAAGATTGTTGGTCATGGTATAATGATGGTGTAAGGTATAATCCTAGTCTTAAAAGGAGTTTGTTGTCTTTAGGGTTGTTGGAGAGTTCTGGTTACTATGTTAGTCTTAGAGATGGTAAGGCTAAGGTGATTAAAGGATCAATGATGATACTGTTTGGTAGTAGAAGGGATAATAATATCTATTTACTAGATAGTTCTAGAGTAGTAGAGTCCTAGGTGGCAAGTGTCTCAAGTAATAGCAGTTCTAAGCATTGGCAGAGCATTATAGGGGTCGGGGGCCGCCGCCCCCCTATTTTTTTGCCGTAGTGTTAAATTTTAGCCTGGTAGTGTAATTTTTTGACCCGGTAGTGTAAATTTTTATATAAATATCGAGTCCGCCCCCCTAAAAAAATAATTTCGCCCCCGCCCCCCCTACGAAAGAGTTGAAGCTCCGCCACTGGTTCTAAGGCCATGTTGTGGCATAAGAGGCTTGGTCATATCAGTCATCAAAGATTGGTGGAGTTGCAGAAGCAACATGTAATAACTGAGTTGAAGAATTATGATTTTGGTTTTTATGAAACTTGTATGCTTGGGAAACACAAAAGGGTAAAGTTTACAAGGGCTAAACATCGAGTGGGGTATTAGACTACATTCATTCTGATTTATGGGGTTCTGCTAAGGTTGATTCTTTGGGTGGTGCTAGGCATTTTATGGATTAATTGATGATTTTTCAAGAAGATTTTGGGTGATCATCTTAAAGAATAAGAGTGATTCCTTTAGTAAGTTCAAGGAATGGAAATCCTTGTGGAAACTCAAACTGAAAGAAAAGTCAAGAAGCTAAGAACTGATAATGGGTTGGAGATCTGCAATCATGAATAATCAGTATTGCAAAACTCATGGTATTGCAAGATATAGAACTATGTCTGGGAATCCACAGTAGAATGGTTTGGCTAGAAGGATGAATAGGACTTTCTTGAAAAGGTAAGGTGCATGTTGGCTAGTTCTAGTTTACCCAAAATGTTTTGGGTTGAAGCTCTAACAACTACAACTTATTTAGTCAGTAGGTCTCCATAAACCTGCATTAGAAATGAAAACACTTCTGGAGGCATGGTCAGGTAGAAAGAATGACTATAGGATACTTAGGGTGTTTGGGTCATTGGATTATGCTCATGTTAGCCAAGGGAAACTAGAACCCACGGCCTGCAAATGTGTATTTCTAGGATACCCTAGGGGTGTAAAAGGGTATAGGTTGTGGAGATTAGATGGTAGCAGACCCAGGGTGGTGTTGAGCAGAGATGTGATGTTCCAAGAGTATGTTTTGTATAAAGACATTGAAGGGAAAAAGGATACAGAAATTGAAAAGCAGAGTGGGGTTCAAATTGAGGTGGAGTAGTAGGGTATGAGTGATAAAGGTGTTGATCATGACACTTCTGATAGCCAGGGAGATGGTATGGATGATTACCAATTGGCTAGGGATAGACAGATGAGACAAGTTATACCTCCACTTAGGTATAGAGGGGGGATTGATTTGTCAGCATTAGCCTTTGTTGCTATAGAAGAAGAAAACATCTATGAACCATTGTCATACTCTAAGACAATTTCTGTGAAAGAAAGCTCAAAATGGTGTAAGGCCATGGAGAAAGAGATGAAATCTCTTTATAAGAATAGCACATAGGATCTTGTTGATAAACTTGAGGGTCACAAGCTTGTGTTCATGCAAGTGGTTGTTCAAACTGAAAGATGGGATTTCTGAAGGTGAACCTCCCAGGTATATTAATGGCTAAGGGGTTTACACAGAAGCTAGAGATGGATTATAATGAGATATTCTCACCAGTGGTGAAACAATCATCTATTAGGGTTATGTTGTCATTGACTGTTTCTATGAATATGGAGTTACATCATTTGGATGTGAAATCTACATTTTTACATGGGAAGTTAGATGAAACTATCTATATGAAGCAATCGGAGGGGTTTGAGGTTAAGGGGCAGGAAAATAAAATGTGTCTTCTTAAAATGTCTTTGTATGGGCTGAAGTAAATCCCTTGACAGTGGTATAAAAGGTTTGATGAACATATGGTGACTAATGGGTTTAATCGGAGCAACTATGATAGTTATGTCTATTTTAAGGAATACAATGTAAACAAAATTTTGTATTTGTTGTTGTATTTTGATGATATGTTGGTGGCTTGTCCAGACTTGGAAGATGTTGAAGCTACTAAGAAGATGTTGATGTCAGAATTTGAGATGAAAGATCTTGGTGAAGCCAGGAAAATATTGGGCATGGAGATCAAAAGAGATAGAGAACACAGGGTGTTAAAGTTGTCTTAAAGGTCCTACTTAGAGAAGGTATTATGTAACTATAGGATGGATGATGTGAAGTTAGTCACTGCTCCTATAGGTGCTCATATTAAACTGTCAAACTCTGATTGTCCTATGTTAGATGCTGAAGTTAGATATATGGAGAAAATACCTTATGTCAATGTTGTTGGGAGCTTGATGTACTTAATGGTATGTAAAAGGTCGGATATTGGGTATGCTGTGAGTTTAGTCAGGAGGTATTTGTCAAATTCGGGTAAAGCTCATTGGGTTGTTGTGAAATGGATCTTGAGATATCTCAGGGGTACTAAACACTATGGCTTAGTGTTTGGGCGTCATGGACATGGGGTGAATGATAAGATTGTTGATTATATTGATTCATATTTTGCCAAGAACCTGGATAGAGGTAGACTTATTATAGGGTATGCATTTCAAGTACTAGGTAACTTGGTTAGTTGGAAAGCTCAGTTACCGCATGTTGTGGCATTATCTACTATAGAAGCTGAGTACATAGCTATGACTGAGGGAGTCAAGGAAGCTATGTGGTTGCATGATTTTATTTCTGAGTTGGGGATGAAGGTTGCAGACTCAATGGTGTGTTGTGATAACTAGGGTGCAGTCCAGTTGTCGAAGAATAACATGTTTCATAAGAGAACAATGCACATTAATGTGAAGTTGCATTTCATAAGAGATGTGATGAATGTTGGGAAGGTGAAAGTGGAAAGTGTGTCTCCTTTGGAGAATCCAACGGATGTGTTTACAAAGTCTCTACCTGGTGTGAAGTTTAAGTTTTGATTAGATACATTGAGAGTTGGTTAAAATATTGTTTTGGATTTTAAGGTGGAGATTGTGAAGTATTAAAAGTCAAAACAAGTGATATCTTCCAAGTTAAATTTCTTCCGAAGCTTAACATAGTTCTTCCGAAGCTTGGCTGAAATCTTCCGAAGGTTATTTTTGCTTCGGAATGGTTTATGGTTTACTTTGGATATTTTCCGAAGGAAATCTTCCGAAGGGTTATTTCTGTTAGGAAGAAATAGTCTAGGGTCCTTAGTGTAAATTCGCAATAGTTGTTGAGTGTGTTTGTTATAGTTATTTAGCCAATTACTACTATAAATAGGGATCCTGTGCAATCGGTGAGATTAACTCTTAATCACTGATCATTGATAAATCATTCTTGAGAATATTCTTTCTTGTATTCTCTTCGTATTGTTGAATGTTGTGTTCTTATTTTCAATTGGTTTAACAATAAACATGTGTGTATACCATTTTCTATGTTCATGCTTTGTATTCTTATTTATCTTTCTTTCTTGCTTAAAGTTGGGCTGCCGCTTCGGATCAGATTTCACTCTACAGATGGATTTCCTCCTGTTGGCATGTATTTTTGGCAAATACCACATTTTATGGCCCTTGCATATTATGCCGTGATAATTATTCAGCTGGAGGGTATGTAATCAAGTTTCTTTTACATATTACTAATAACTTATCTCATTTATCAACATATCCAAAAATGAGGTTGGATTTTCAACTTTCATGCTCAAAGCTATAATCATTCATTTAATAAGAAAAAAATCTTACCTACTTATTTGATACAAATTTGAATGTTATTTTCGCATTTTCAAAATAAGCAGCCATCTATTCCTTTGAACTAATTACTGTAAGTGGAGTTCTTAATTTACTGGTGGCTTTTTTATTTTGCTTCATCTTCTCAAGTTTGTGATTTAGAAACTCTTAATGCTCCCATACAATTGACTCTTAGATGTGTTAAAATCAGCACACTGGAGTTAGGAATCAGACATGATCTATATATAATCTTTGGAAATGCCACTAAATGTTCATAGTTAATATCTAATACATTCCTCCTATATGAATGTACCTTTCATATTTGCAATTTTTTAAGTGAATGTTGAAAAGCTTGTATATCAGGGATTCAGGTCATTACTTGTGTAACATACCCATATTTCAATTGACATACAGGTGTCAGGCATTTTGCTTGTGAATTTATGATACGTTCCAGGAGACGACACTCTACATCCCATACCCGTGATCCAGTCAAGAACCTTAACTAATGTCCATATCCTAGAATTTCTTCAACAGGTTTGAAACATATCATTCTTATTATCTTGAGACATGCTTTGAGTTATCTGTGAATTTTTTAGTCAATTATTTTCATTGTGCAAAAATTTTTCTAAATTATAATTACTTTTTAAATTGCTGATACCAATAAATGTTCAGTAATACTACCAACTGGTCTTCGGGTTCTAAACTTGAAACTTGAAAACATTCATGGGTGTAATCCTTTGACTGTCGTTTGACTTTAGTTGAGTGCCTTGTGCTCTAACAAATCTTAATTATATGTCTTTAAGTTTATTCCTAGCCTTCTTTAAACAATTGTTTATTTGTTTTACTGAAATAGTATACAGAAGCCAATGATCTTGTCAAGCAAAAGAATATATTTGATTATTCTCAAAATTTTTGTATTAATAAAGGCTGTTTTGCAGGTCTCTGTAAGCGGTGCAAGTACTGAAGCTGAAGCAACAAAGATTGCATACTCTGTGGCATCTTTAGGAAATGTGTGTTTTGTAATTTGTAATACTTAAGCTTCAAAAAGTTTCCTTAGAGAATCATTCTTATATATATTGTATTAATAATAGTCACACTTACAAGTCTCGTTCAAATAGTGAAGCTGAAGCAGCAAAGATGCAATTGCACCCATATGCATATTTATAAAGTTGAGGTATGAAAATTATGGTGCAAGTCCATAAGTATGTGTTTAGTTTTGGTGGATAATAAGTTTATAACTTTAGTTATCTAATTTTGGATAAGACTATTTTAGGGTCAAACTTAATAGATCTAATTTGTGGTGAAAATTTATAATACTCTGGTGGTATGTTACGTTTTGATTATTTTTATTGACTACATCCCATCTTCATAGTTCTTTGATCCTTCTTAACCGATTTCAATATGCTCTCTCTTTTATAATTTTGATGGTTCTAAACCAATTAATATTTTCACTCATTTAAGTGGTGTTAAGATGTGTTACGAATGTAACTAGTTAAAAAGACCCGCGCGTTGCGGCAGCAACGTCACATGAATAAAAGTGACGTCGATTCGTTAATTGTTTGATTAAGATAAGTACGTTGAATCTGGAGAATTACGCAAAGATGTGGATATAATTCGTTTTGAATAATTTGAACCATCAAAACTTAGAATCATACTAAAACGGTAAATAATATTTTAAAATATCTTTTTATATTGTTGAAATCTTTTGTTACAATATTACTAAATTTATGATGATATTTAAATCATTTAAATAATACTATTAATCAAATATTATAAAAGAAACTAAAATAATATTGCTTAAAGTAGGTAAGTGGACATTAATTGTTTGATTAAGATAAATACATTGAATCTGAAGAATTACACAAAGATGTGGATATGATTCGTTTTGAATAATTTGAACCATCAAAACTTAGAATCATACCAAAATAGTAAATTATATTTCAAAATATTTTTTATAATGTTCAAATCTTTTGTTACAATATTATTAAATTTATGATGATATTTAAATCATTTAAGTAATACTATTAATCAAAATATTATAAAAGAAACTAAAATAATATCGCTTAAAGTTTCTTGCACATGAAGTTGTGGTCAAACAAAATACCTATAAAGTTTATTGTACATCAAGTTGTGAATTGTATACTATATAAAATCATTTGATATTAAATACGAATAAATAGAATTAAATAACTAGGTGTAATAAATTGTGACATAGTAGTCTATGTTCAAGACATGTAACTATATTATTAAAGAGTGTAATAATGTGACATAGGAGTCTATGTTCAAGACATGTTACTATATATTAAAGGTACTTGAATTAAACAAACAACTCAAAAGAAAACAAAAGAAAACAAGGGATTTGCCAACTTTCTTGAAACTTCATGAAATTCCACCTTTAAACCATTTTCCAATCTTAATTTGCAGATTGCATATATTGTTATATCTAGATTCCAAGCTACATAACTGTTCTTTGAACATTTCAAACCACAATCCAACAACTAAAGTATGGTTTCTAGAACTATTTATGTGCATGTACAAAGCTTTAAAAAACAAGTTGATGAAGATTTCAACCCAAAACTTTCTGATTTTGGTAAAAAGTTAATAAAGACAATAAAATAGATTAACGAAAGTGGTAATGAATAAATTTTTATATCATCTCTTGTGTGTTCCATGAAAATTCGGTATATGATTATATTAAGTTCATAGAAACCTTCATGTTCATCACGTTTATGCATATAAGTTATTGCACAATTTGATTACTTCTACATGCAACTTATATTGTAAGATTTTATTTACATAAATTGTATGTTGTAGAGACAACTTCTACTCGTGTCAACATTTCACATTAAGTTTAGTTATCGATAAAGAAACTCATAATCCCAAACGATATCGGTTTTTTGAGCACAAGTATGAAGAAGCCCTCTAGCTAGGTGTTTGATGTAATCTACACTTTACTAAAGAGTTTTCGTTGTTTCGTGTTTCTTTTAATAAAATCGGTTATTATATATTAGTTAAATGAATTGTACTTTTTATTTTAAACAAATATTATTTTTGCTCAAAATGCAAAAAAGAAATTATTTTGTTATTTTGACATTTAACAACCCGGTTATAAAACTAGTTGTTTAAAGTTAGAAATAGCATTTTGAATCTCTAAATTATTATTACGTCAAGTGCCCTCCTCTTACGTCTCCCATTTTCGTATGACAAATCTTGGCGGCAAGAGACTCTTCATCTCTAAAAGTTCAGTTGCAGGTTTCAAGTTCTTGATTTCAACAACAAATCCCTGTTACGCATACGCTAAATCTTCACATTCTTCATGTTCGTCTGCAAATCATGCAGCCATACATTCAATTGCTCCTCCTATTATCCCCCATATTCACCTTCATCTTCACCTTCACTTCATCTTCAACCCCAGAGAACCTAACCCTAATCGGCTCTGCACATTTCACCAACAACTCCATCATCCTCACTCAAGAACTCCCCACCTGCAGCTCTCGATCATACTCCCCAAACGGCAGAATCCTCCACTCCTACCCCATTCGATTCTTCAATTCCTCATCAAACGCCACCGTTTCATTCTCCGCTCGATTCACCTTCAAAATCACCCCACCGCCTCCGCCCTGCATCTCCGGCGACGGTATCGCCTTCCTCATCGCGTCAGACCCCAACTCCTTACCGCATTCCAATGGGTATATGGGTTTACCCGATTCCCCCCTTTCCGACCCGTTTTTAGCCGTTGAGTTCGATACAAGCTTCAACCCGGGTCTTGGAGATATCAACGACAATCATCTGGGTCTTGATGTGAATTCAATTATTTCGGTTGCTTCAATTGATTTAACGTCAAAGGGGATTTATTTGAAAAATGGGAAAGGAATTACAGTTTGGATCGAGTACAGAGACCCCGAAAAGATTATCCGGGTTTGGATCGGGTACGTGGACTCGAAGCCTGAACATTCGGTTCTTTCTCTTCCGATTGACATTTCCAAGATTCTTAAAGAGTTCATGTATGTGGGATTTTCAGCTTCTAATGGAAGAGGATCGTCGATTCATTCAATTGAAAAGATACAGTTTCATACGTTTGAATCTTTGAATCCCAATATACAAATGGAAACAAGAAGTTCAAGAAGCTGTTTGATTTGCTACCCTGAAGATCCCAGTATTGAAGATTCTGAAACTGCGTTATGGAATGATCATCATAAAGACAATGGGGTGCTCGAATTAGCCTTGGGATTATTGTTCCTCACAGCATCTCTGATCATTGTTGCTAGTTTACTCATGGTTTACTGCATCTGTGTAAACAAAAGACGATCACTGAAACAACGATGCAGAGATCACCCCCAAATGTACCGATTTCAAGAAACCGAAGTCCCCAAAAAGCTCAAACTAAGCGATATCAGATCAGCAACAAAAGGGTTTGACCCAAATCGGATGATCGGCCAAGGTGCATCTTCGATCGTTTACGAAGCTTATCTCCCATCTTGCGGGAATGTAGCAGTGAAGAGGTTCAGTAAAGCGAATCAAACGACTTTATTGGGAAACCAGTTCGCAACTGAGCTGGCAACAATGGTGGGGTGCTTACGACACAAGAATTTGGTCCAGCTTCAAGGATGGTGCTGTGAAGGGAACGAATTGGTTCTCGTTTACGAATACATGCCCAACGGATCACTGGATAAGATCCTCCACAGGCGAACAAACAACCGATCGTTGACGTTCCAGAAGCGATTAAACATCCTCCTGGGCGTTTCGTCAGCTCTGGTGTACTTACACGAAGAATGCGATCGTCAGATCATACACCGAGACGTGAAAACATGCAACGTAATGCTGGATGCAGATTTCAACGCGAAACTAGGCGATTTCGGGCTGGCAGAGGTGTACGAGCACAGCGCCAGGAAGCGTGAGGCGACACTACCAGCGGGGACAATGGGGTACCTGGCACCGGAGTACGTGTTCTCGGGGGTGCCCACAGTGAAAACAGACGTGTACAGCTTCGGGGTGGTGGTGCTGGAGGTGGCGTCGGGGCAGCGGCCCGTGAACGAGGACGGGGTGGTTGTGACTGATTGGATGTGGGATTTGTGGGAGAAGAAGATATTAATAGCTGCAGCGGATCCCAAGCTGATGGGGAGGTATGATAAGGTTGATATGGAGAGGATGCTGATGGCGGGGCTGATTTGCGTGCACCCGAACCATCGGCTCAGGCCGACGATGAAGGAGGCGGGGCGGATGTTGCGCGGCGGGATGGTGCCCGATCTGCCGGAGAGGAAGCCCGTCGTCATGATACAGTCGGTGGTGCCGGAGATGCTCGCCAAGTTGGGTTGTGGTGAGGACTCTGATACGCCCTGGTCTACCCCCAGGACTCATTTTAGTAAAGCAAATTAATTTTGTCTAGTGGTGGATGACTGAATGTTTGTTTGAAGCCACCATCACCATATTAACCATTTCGACCACCATCCCTTCTACAGCCACCGATGATGAATCACCTCAAACAATCCAATCTAGAAACATGATGAAGAAACCCATCTTATTCCTAATCCAATCTTTGTTGTTCTTGGTTAAATTCTACAACTTCTTATATCATTCATATCAGTATGAAGAAGACTAGTCATTTGTTTCAAGATTAAGCATAAGATGAACAATTATTCATCCTGTATGTGTTAGGGTCGTTGGTTTTCAATTTTTTTTTTGTGGATTTATGTTTACAAATGGTGATTTTGATGAAATTCAAAGTGTAGAAGACAATTAGTGGATATATTCTTAACAATAGAGGAAATAATATGAAAATGATGAAATTTGTTAAAAAGACACAAGTCATTTTTTTATCAGTTAGGTAAAATTATATTAGTTTTCAATTGTTAAAGCAGT
Source organism: Flaveria bidentis (assembly GCA_018326385.1). Taxonomy (NCBI): domain Eukaryota; kingdom Viridiplantae; phylum Streptophyta; class Magnoliopsida; order Asterales; family Asteraceae; genus Flaveria; species Flaveria bidentis. The sequence goes on from BJCM01212633.1 coordinate 14,186, forward strand.
GGTAACTACCCATGTAAATTTGTGTGTACGAGTATTGAACCTAAATAACACTTTAAACTTATTTGATCTACCTATACACCTTAGTCGCACTTTAGAATTTGATTAGATCCTTCAGTTTGGTAATCAAGTTGTGGTGGGAGGTCGTAATCACTAGATGGAGACAATCCTGTTTAGAGATAGCAACGTCGGACAATGGCAGTAGGAAATAGTAGCGGCGAGCAAAGGCGGTTAGAGGTGGTGAGTGGTGGTGGCTGATAGATGACTGGGCAATGTTATTTTGTGTGGTGTGCGTGTGAGAGAGAAAGTTATAGAAATAATGTATGTGAGTGAGAGAGATAGGGTGTTAAGGGTGGTTGTGGTAGATGAAGTTATTATTAATATGAGTAAAAAATTAATTTACACATCACATGCAAAGCATATGATTGACTTAACATATATAACTAATGTTTGTTAGAGAAAAGAACGAAATACACAAACTTATTTAAATGTAAAAGGACGTTTGCTCTCAAAAGTAAAAAAAATGAAAGAAAATTGAAAAAAGAAAAAAAAGAAAAAATTAAAGAAAGAAAATAGAAAATAGAGTATAATTTTATGTTTTAAAGTTCGAATAAAATAAAAAACTAAAGAGTTTACGTGTTTACTTTCTTTTATTTTCATTTCATTTCAAATTGAAAATGATTCAAAATTACATTAATTGCTTTAAGGTTTCTTAATTATTTCCTTTTTAGTTGAAATAATTAAACCTTTGTTAGTTGAAACCAACTTTAATGTTGAATTCAAATCAATACATGTATATTATTTAAAGGTCAATACATGCATTTATAAAGAAAAAAATGATGAAGTGTACAAGAGAAGGGTGTGACATATGATAGTAGTTTTTCGATTTGGAACATTTACTTTCTAAATAGTTTATATCTAGATAATTCAATAATATATGTATTATTATGAATTATTATTATATCAAGTAAATGAACTCTTTGTCGAACCGTATATAAATTTACCATACTACTTATCTACTGAATATCAAGTAACTGATTGATATTGGTAGTAGAAATACCAGATTAATGTACATAAGAAAATATATCTCTTGTATGTACTTTCATAAGTTATACATTTATGTTTTTCTTTTTCTTATAATTATTTCTAAAAGCTATAACACTAATCTTGTGTGGTTATATAATAACATGTTATCAACACAAGACCTCTTATACCTTAATATAAAAGACCAATAAAACACAAAGTCATCCCTTATTCAAGGCAATCACTCCATTAGTAATAATATATAATATATTATATTAAAAAGATAGCTAAAATAAATATAGTAAGGATAAATGACATCTTATTATGAACATCTTAATAACTATAAGACTACTACTAACAAACTAACTTCTATATATGTATCTTATTTTTATTTAGGCATCTAACATTTTTTTTAATTTAAATAACTTTTAGTTATGCATCTAACCAAGTATTATGCATATTCTTTTTAATGCATCTAACTTTTAGTTATGCAACTAACATTCACTTATGCAACTAACATTCGCTTATGCAACTAACATTTACTTACACATCTAACTTTTACTTAATATTTAATTATACAACTAAAATTTTCTTTTACGTTAACTAACTTTTACTTATACAATTAATGTTTTAATTGTGTTTATAAATATTTATTCTTACTAACATATTATTTTTATCCTAACTTTTCATTCTTATTCTATCTTGCTTTTATAAACTAAATTCATTGTTTATAACATAATCTTAAAATGATCCATATTATTTAAAATCACTCTCGATATAAACACACACATGGTGGTTATATACCCTTAAAAACGGTTATATAGCTGTTGACAATGATTACATAGCGGTTGCAAATGGTTATAATTTAAACTATAGATTGATCACTATCAATCTATTTTTCTTTACAATAATTGGATTACTTCTTTTCTCAAGTTTATCCAAGACCATTTTCAAAGATAATCCACCCTATTTTAGTACCGACAACTATAATGCTCATTTTAATTATCATCCCCATTGCTAAATTCCCACCGAAAGAATTTAAAGTTTTCTTATTTTTGTATTTGTTTTGTAGATCTATCACTATTTGTATAGCAGTATTTGTTTGATATATAAGGATTCTAATAATTATCTTGTGTTGACAATGATTACATAGCAGTTGCAAACGGTTATAATTTGAACTATAGATTGATCACTATCAATCTATTTTTCTCTACAATAATTGGATTACTTCTTTTCTCAAGTTTATCCAAGGCCATTTTCAAAGATAATCCACCCTGTTTTAGTAACGACAACTATAATGCTCATTTTAATTATCATCCCATTGCTAAATTCCCACCGAAAGAATTTAAAGTTTTCTCATTTTTGTATTTTTTTTGTAGATCTATCACTATTTGTATAGCAATATTTGTTCGATATATAATGATTCTAATAATTATCTTGTATTTGCTTAATTTTTGTTTAGGGAACAAAAATGTCGAACATTGAAAAATTGAATTCCCAATTCTTAATATCAATGGAGAAAATTATTTGTTGTGAACGACTCATAAAAAGACATATTAAATCCATGTGTGTATTAAAATACTATACAAAGGAAAACACTTGATTGGAACAAGACAAAGTGAAAACTGACATCTTTTTGAGAAAAAAACATTAATGAAATGATACAGTTTGAATGCTCAAAGTGTGATGATTTATATAACCTATGGAGAGACTTACAAACTAAGTTTTACTTCCCACTTTTAGAGATGAATGGAACAAATGAAGATTCCAAGATTTTAAAAAAATAAATGAGTACGTCTCTTTTGTAATTTAAATATGCTCAATGTTTTTTTTGTCGGCATATTATTACCAAGGATGATATGTTGGAAAAAACTATGTCTACATTTTATTTATGAAATACAAATTTGCAAAACCAATATAGATTGTTAAACTTTAAGAAACCTTGTAATGGAGATAAACAACAAGCCATTAATGAAAAATCATCAAGCTCGTCCCACATGTTCACTAGCAATTCTAAAAGTAAATGTTGTTAATAGTAATAATAACAAAAACTCTAGACGTAAATAAGAACAAGGTCGTGGACGAGTTCATGGTCATGGCTATTTTGAAAATGTAACACCCGGTTATTTTAAAGTCAAAGAAAAGAATGAATAAGGTGAAAGAAAAGAAGGAAAAGAAATAAAACCCAAGTCTATGGGTAAAAAGTGTCCAAAAGGACAAAAAAGTTTGAAAAGTGGGTGTAAAAGGTAGCATGGCCGCCCATGCCATGCCACTTTTACTTCTGAGTTCGGATTTTAGAGAGAGAAAGAGCAGAGCTCGGGTTTGAAGAAGCACAAGAAGGAAGAATTCGAATTCAAGGAAAGAATTCATGCTTTTATGATGTTCTCAACCGGTTATGTCCTCGGGTCTATGCTTATACTTGTTTGTATGTGTTCGGGTATGTTTGTAGTGGGTTCCTAAGCAGTTGGATTCAATTTGCAAATGAGTTTAGAGGAAGCCATACTCAAAAGCTGCAAAGGTGAGTTCTAGAACCCCTATTTTACTGGTTTTTAACTAATTTTGGGGCTGGAAATGCATGAATGTGAGTTTTTTATTTAACTGGGTTTCGGACCCGTATGCTTGAATGTGTGTACGATGATGTGATGTGTGACTATGTTCATGCTTGATGATGTATGATTGTGTTTCTAAGGCTTAGAGGGTAAGAATTAAGCTTAGAACATGATGAAGGGTGTATGGAAATTGAAAATGATGTTTTAGATCCACTTGATAAGTTTTTAAATCTGCCTAAGTGTTTGGATGTAAATGCGGATGAGCAAAGTAAGCCAATGCGGATGATGTGAGTCAATGCGGATG
>BJCM01212637.1:0-12826 GCA_018326385.1 Flaveria bidentis
GGAGCCAACCGATACGATGCCTTGGCAACAGGTTGGGCACCTGGTATCAGATCAATCTGAAACTCGATCTCTCGGTTAGGTGGCACTCCTGGTAAGTCTTCTGGGAACACGTCTGGAAAGTCACACACAACCGGTACATCAGATAGTTGTGGTGTTGGCATATCCATATCCTTTACATAAGCCAAGTAGGCGCTACATCCACGCCTCATACACTTTCCTGCCACCGCCATTAAGATTACTTTCGGGATCGTCGTGACCCGATCCCAATAAATAGTTACCGAACTCTCGTCAGGCGCTGTCAAATGAATCATCTTCTTGCGACACACAATGTTCGCCTTGAAGTCCGCCAAGCGATCCATCCCAAGAACCAAATCGAAACCACCTAAGGTTATCACGAACGGTCTAACAGGAAACTTATGACCTTCTAGTTCCATATCACAGTCCTCTATAATCTCAGGATCCTGGTAGATTTACCTATGGCAGTTTATACATCAAAGGGCGCATCAACACGTCTACTACTAACAGGCAGTTTAGCACAAATCGCAGCAGAAATAAAACTTTTACTGGCACCCGAATCAAATAACACATAAGCTAAAGTTTGGCTCACTAGAAACGTACCGGAGACAACATCAGGGTCTATCCTGGCTTCCTCCTGTGTCATAGTGAATGCCCTGGTGCTCACCCTCGGTCCTTCACTTCTCGTCTTCTTCACCCCAGAGCCCTCAGCCCTTGGCTTCTTATAATCCCTACTCATGTGGCCCTCCACGCCATAGTTAAAGCACGGGACCGTACGACATTCCTTGGCTATTTGCCCCGCCTTCCCACATTTGAAGCACACGTTCGACCCCAGCCTACATTCCCAACTATGCTCTCTCCCACACCTACCGCACTTCTTCATACCCGCACCCGATGTGACCACACGACAGTCATCCACCCGTGCCTTCTTATTACCCGTCGAGGCATCACCCCAACCAAACCTCTTCCCACTCCAGTTTCGATCACCACCATCCTTTTTGCTACCTTCAGCCACCACCACTACAGCCCTCTCATCATATAACCTCCCTGTCAAATCCACCGCCGACCTAAACATGCTCGGTCGGGCAGCGATCATGTGCCGGCGAATATCCGCTGGCAAACCCTGAATGTATCTCTTAATCTTCCGTGACAGAGGCGTCACCTGATCCGGCACCCGATATGCCATCTCATTGAACTTCGTGGTGTACTGCTGATGTGTCATGGTTTCCGCCTCCGGTTGCAGGAACTCTCTCTCAACTTTATCCATTTCTCTATGAGGACAAAACTCCTCAATCACCAACTTCTTCAGTTCAGACCATCTTATCCTCCCGATTGCTCGACTACCCTCAGGTTGGACAATATTGTCCCACCAGCATAAAGCTGAGTCCACAAAAGAATGGGCAGCAAACTTCACCTTTTGGTCCTCCCGACACTCGCTAATATTTAAAACAACTTCCATTTCTCTCACCCATCGGTGAGCAGCTGCAGTAGTGCCGTCACCATCAAAATTAGGGGGCTTGCATCGTTGAAACGCCCCATAGTTACAGCCTCGGGCCGCCTCCTGCACGAGCTCTTCTTCTTCCTCTTTATCATCAGATAGAGCCGTTTCAGGCTCTGGTTGCCCCCGTCCTCCAGAGGACCTATTCCTCTCCTTTCTTTCCCCTTCTCTAACAACCTTTATCACTTCAGTCACCACCGATGGTAGGATCGTCTGCATGACTTGATGTACATCCTCTACAACCACCTCCTTCACTGAGGCTCTCAAATTAGAACTCTCATCGCCGCCCTCCGGATGAGGGGTCTCAGGTTCTTCATGAGCCACCTTTTCAACGCGGCTCAGCACTAAGCCCATCACGACCACCACCACGAGAGGCTTTCGAAGATCTACCATCAGCTAATCACACGCACACTGAAAGATTCAAACACCAATATGGTCATTCAAGGGAACAACTCAGTTAATGTCAAGTATAGTAAGTCCCTAAATACAGTGGCCAGTTGTGATTAGCCACTTACTTTACTCTTCATACCCCAGGCATTACCTGTCCCGACTACATTTGTATTTAAATCTACAAACTACACATAACCACATACCATGCACATATAATACCGGTTAACATTAAAGAAAATACCTGATGGCACGCAACTACTCAGATTGGCATCCCTTCCCTTACTGTCCCATTCTCAGTTTAAGTTAAGATTTATTTTGAAAAATTTACCCATTTCACTTAAACTTTGGCTCTGATACCAACTTGTAAGGCCCCGTTCCAAGACGCTTACAGCTGGTCGATCATCGCACATAAACATATATTTACATTTATCTGGAGTAAACATTGAAGCGGAAACATTCAAAAATGACATTTCATTTCATTATAAAGGCTTTTACAAAATAATACATTGTTATCTAGTTACAAAATACATGTTGCATTACATCACAAAAGCATTATAAAAATGGATGCCATCCAAAAGAGCTGAGTAGCCACCCCGTGCCATCCTCAATCATTACCTGCCAACTGGAAATACATAAAAGTCAGTGTTGCTGAGTGAGTTCTAGTTTTATAATAAAACATACTTTTCTTTTGTTAAAACCATTCTTTACTTTCATGCGATCATACATCATACGTACACATATATAATATCATTATTATCTTCATCATTCATTCGTTAACTTCTGTTCATTCATCGTGCGTCATTAACCTTGACATTCTTTCATCATAACATCATTTCTTTCCATCAAAACCATAAACTTTACCGTTTTGTTCCTGGTACTGGACCTAGGCCTATCATACACCTTCTATAATGATGCACAACACATTTTTCCATAGTACCTAAGGTAAAGTTTAGGTGTACCATTGCCATGTGCAATACCCTTCTATTCCTGGTACTGGACCTAGGCTTATCGTAGACCTTCTATAACGATGCACCGCACCTCTGGTCACAGTACCTAGGGTATGCAACAATGGTTCTATACAAATGGTCAATCACAAAGAAAGACCCCAATGTGCATCCTCCCGGGATGGCGAACCCACACACCGTTGGGCTAACACCTTTCAATGGCGTGTCCCGACATACAAGGCTTGCAAGACTTTCTTTACTTTCATCATTCATTAATGCATGCATTCATCATGTTCCACTTTTCATTATCTTCCACTTTACGTTACATAATTCTTTCATTTCATTCATTATCATTCATCGTCAAGCCAAGGGAAAATAATCATACATAATAATAAGGAACATCAACATATACAGATAGCATCATCATACAGGGCAACATGACACATACATAACATACATCTTGCATAATCATGCAACATCTTCATCATCATGCCCAACATACCCTCTACGGCCTCAACATTCACCTTACATGAATTTACGGGAACTTCCATGTCAAAACTTACATCTGCACTTTCCCCTGAAAGTCTGTAATTAAACTACGCTTTTCCTCGGGTACACCAGCCCTACATGGGTGTATGGGCACCCTTCAGTCGCAGGGCCTCCCATGTGACTGAACCCCATGTGAATGAACACCAGGCGATTGAGCCTCGTGCGAATGGACATCCATGCAAATGAATGCTATGCGAATGGACCTCCATGCGAATGAACGCTATGCGAATGGACCTCATGTGGATGGGCTCAATGCGGATGAGTCCCATGCGAATGGAACTAATAGGAATGAACACCATGTGCGGATGAAACTAATGCGGATACACACTTATGCGAATGGGCCCTCAGTCGCATGAGTCCCCATGCGACTGGCCCCCAATCATGTGAATGAACCTCAATCGTGCGAATGAACCCCAATCGCACCTCATTCGGCCATATGGCCTCCATTCGGTCGCCTAGCCCTATCTGTTGCAGAATGCAGTTCATCCCAAACCCAATCTGCCATTTTCGACCTCCAAGTTCATCCAAACCCATTCTAAGCCCAAATATACCATCCTAAACCTAAGGAATGCATGCCACTACACCATTCAAGCACACACAAGCTCAAAAGCAAGACCCAAACGAATCACACACATACACATACAAATGGGTCAAATACACACACATACAAAACGGTTTTTTAGATGTGTTCCATCCCCAAAATCAACCAAAAATGTATAAAAGAGGGGTCCTAGAACTCACACAAACAACACCGAGAAGTAGAGCTTCGTTTAGACCCACTACACAATGATTTTGCACGCTTGAATCCACTCGAACCAAACTTTTCTCTTCGTTTCTCCGTTTTTTTCTCTTCTTGGCTGATTTTGTAGGTGTGGAGAGAGGGTGAGGGCTGCCCTCTCCCTTTACATACCCCCACTCACCTAACTTTCTCTTGTTGGCGAGTTTGGTCCCCCCGACTTTGGACTTTATTTCTTTTTCTTCTTTCGTCGGCTTCAAAGAAAATATCCGGGTGTTACACCACAAGTCACTACATGAGAGTCTTAACAAGAACATATAATTAGTAGTCTATATTAGCTAAGTACTTGGTCAATAGATATGGTGTAGATTAATGTAGATACGTTGAACTAATGTGGAAATACTCCATGTAAAGTAAATACAAGTGATGGTTATCCAATATGAATGACCACAAGTCATTACAGGAGAGTCTTAGCAAGAACAAATAATTAGTAGTGTATATTAGCTAAGTACTTGGTCAATACAGATGGTGTAGATTAATGTAGATAGGTTGAACTAATGTGAATGGCTTAATTCAATATGGTGAACATTTAAGTTGGTTGTTTGATTATACAATTAGTATTGAATGCGGGTCATACTGAAAGTAGGTAACCTTGAATACGGTAATAGTGAACACGGGTAATAGTGAATGCAAATTAAGTTACTCTCTCTATTAGTCATACTTAGACCAACTATTAGATTATGGGAAGTCAATGTGGATGGGTAGTTTAATACGAGCATTGTGGGTTTTTATTAAAGTTGAGTTGTGATAAAAACATGGTTATATCGTTCATTTCTCTGAAAATCATTAGATCCTTAACGTATAATCTAGGGTTCTTATAAATCATAAGGTTGATAAAACTTGAACCCTAGAGATAAAGGTGGTAACTTGACATCTTAAAACATTAGATCTACATGCAAAACACATTTAAGCATGCATATCCTCCCCAAAATTAGTAAAAAACATAAAATTAGGGAACTCGTAGTTTATTTTTCTTGGTATATAATATATTTGTTGATTCCTCAACATAGGTCAATTTATCATCTACTTCGATATCACAAAGTGGTACGTAAGCATTTCCTTCCATTACATAGAAAACATATAAAAAGTACATCATTTATTCCTTAGTCTCTAGCTTAAAATTATTATAATAAACTTAAGTGTGTTAATTTATGTTTTCAGGTGTTTAATGGGCCAAAATGGATAACGGAGCATACTTAACAAGGATTTGAAAAAAAACCAAGCTTTGGAGTCCAAGCATGGGGTGATGCCTCATTAAGCACACCCCTATGCCCAGGCTGAAACACACACTCGTGCTAAAATCAGCACACCCCCGTGTTTGGTAGTTTGACAAGAAAATATAATGTCCCCCAAAAGCAACCATAGGGATATGCCCCATGAGGAATATAGGGGAGGGGGTGCCCCATCTTAAACATAGGGTTGTGCCTCATCAAGCATGGGTTCGTGCCCGACCACTTAAACACACACGAGTTGGTACAAACTTTCGTAACCATTATACTAGCATGGAGTCATGCCTTTTACGCACTAGGCCATGCTTAAACACTCCAGAAAGCCTATAAATAAAGGCTCATTCGCAACATTTGAGACATCTTTTTGTGAAAGGATATTCTACTAAATTATTCTAGGAATCAACACTTTAAGACACTTGGTAGGCTCAGTAGGTCCATACAATACTTAGAATAAACTCAGGATGGTCTAAACATCATCCATTGTGTATCACCGGTTTGATTGTTCTATTTCACCGATATTTCATAATTATCTTCTATCTTATTATCATCCTAGTTGAATAAAACTTATGTAATTTGTGATGAACTACTGGTGTGTTTTATGCTATGTTAATGTTATGGTAATCTTGGGTAAACTTTTGATGAGTAGCATCTATATTTGAATGGAAAGCAATAAATTTATGATTTGTAATTATGAATGTCATATTAGGTTGAAAAACATATGAACTAACTTTTATTCATGAGACTGGTCTTAATAATAACTCCATGATTAATGAACTAAAAATGGTTATTAGAAATCATATCACCTTAACTTTATGATCATTACGGGTTTCTTTTTATTAGTCTGACAAATCTACAGTAATTGTTATGGTTTTCTAAAATTAATGATATCTTAAAAAGAAACTTAATCAAATCTCTTTCTAACATTAAGTTATGTTTTAAAAAGTCGTAAGTTAAAAGGGTGCACAAGAATGACCTACATCACTAATGGCTAGTAGGTTAGCATTGTAAGTGACTCAATGTGGCTTTCCATGCACTATGGAGCCGGCAGATGAAAAATTTATGCTGGTTTACATTTATAAGCATTAACATAACTATCTTAACTCATATCTTTAATCACACCATGCCATTAATCACAATTATATAAGTGTAATCTAATTAGAATGATAGTCTTAATTTTTTGTATTAAAACCCAAAAATCTCATATTTACTTTTACTTTAACTTATAATTATTGTTTTAAAATCTTAGAATTTTGGTTGAATCAATGCAACCTATCATTTTATCAAAATAAAACTCATTTTGATAGTTATTTTTAAGGTTGTTAAGTAACCTCAGTATGTCCACGGATTGATATCCGGTTCCTGCCAACACTATATAATCACACAACAAATGCACTTGCCTTTTTGTGTGTAATTAGTACAAGTAATAACTTATTAAAACAGAATCTATGAGAAAATACTATCAAAATATATATACCTTTCTCACGCATCAAATCCCACTAACTTCAGCTGGCAATTCTAGCCTATAAGCTATCAATCCTACTATATCCTCAGTCTTAAAATGTCCTATATACTAATTGAACTCAATCAATTTGTACTATTTGTCCATATATGACTTTTTTCAATATTTGATGTCTTTCATAAAACCTTTGATCTTTACTACCTTTTCTATTATGGCTTCCATCAATTTTAGACCTTCTAATTTCCTTTTACCATTGTCTTCCTAAGAAATAGGTGTCCTACACCTTCTCCTATACAACATCTCATATGGAGGCATCTTAATACTCGCATGATTACTATTATTACAAAAGAACTCAACAATTGGCAAGTGGTCATTTAAGTTACCACCAAAACTAATGATATATGCTCGTAATATGTCTTCTAGTGTTTGCATTATTCTCTTTGACTTCCTTTCATTCTACGGGTGATAGAAAGTGCTAATATGCAATCTAGTTCCCATTGTATCATTAAACCTCATCCAAACTCTGATGTGAATAATATATCTCTATTTGAGACTATATAGACAGATACCTCACACCGGGCTATAATTTCCTTAATAAACAACTCAGCTAACTTTAACACCCGAATATATTTTTTAAGTCAAGAAATAAGAATAAAGTAAAGAAAAAGAAGTAAAAGAAATAAAACCCAAGTCTAGGGATAAAAAGTGTCCAAAAGGACAAAATATTTGAAAAGTGGGTGTAAAAGGTGATATGGCCGCCCATATGTCACACACCTCATAAATATTTGAATTTTAAAAAGAGAAAGTGGCAAGAGAGTAGAAACTCTCGGGTATCTTGAATAACAAAAAGAAAAGTGCGAATTCAAGGTAAGAATTCATGGTTTTATGATGCTCTCAACCGGTTATGTCCTCGGGTTTATGTTTATGTGTATTTGTATGTGTTCGGGTATGTTTTTAGTGGGTTTCTAGGCGGTTAAATTCAAATTGCAGATGAGTTTGGAAAAAGCCATACTCAAGAGCTGCAAAGGTGAGTTCTAGAACTCCTCTTTTACTAGTTTTTAACTGATTTTGCGGCTGAAAATGTAACGACTTATGTTTTTAAGAAACTGGGTTTCGGACCCGTATGCTTGATTGTGTGTATGTTGATGTTATGATGTGATGTGTGACTGTGTTCATTCTTAATGATGTATGATGGTGTTTCTAAGGCTTAGAAGGTAAGAACTAAGCTTAGAACATGTTAGACTGTAACACCCGTAAATTTTCTTTAAAGCCGACGAAAGGAGAAAAAGAAATAAAGTTCAAAGTCGGGGGACCAAACTTGCCAAAACGCGAGAAAATTCGGAAGAGAAGGAGCATAAGAGGGGAGGACAGCCCACACCCTCCCCACATCTCCAAAAACTCAGCAAAGAAAAGAAAGAAGAGAGAAAAGGGAGAAAAGAAGGGAAAAAGGTTGGTTTAGGTAGATTCAAGCATGCAAAATCATCGTATAGCGGGTCCAATCGAAGCTCTACTTCTCCGTGTTGTTTGTGTGAGTTCTAGGACCCCTCTTTTAAACGTTTTTGGTCGATTTTGGGGCTGGAACACATCTGAAACCCGTTTTTGTATGTGTGTGTGTTTGACCCATTTGTATATGTTTGCCTGTGATGCGTTTGGAGTTTGTTTCCGGGCTTGTGTGTGCTTGTATGGTGTTGTAGTATGCATTCCTAAGGTTTAGGGTGGTTTATTTGGGCCTAGAATGGGTTTGGATGAGCTTGGAGGTCGAAAATGGAAGATTGAGTTCGGGATGAACTGCATTCTGCATAAGCTAGGGCTAGGTGACCGAATGAAGGCCATACGACCGCATGAGGTGCCATTGAGGTTCATTCACATGATTGAGAGTTCATTCGCACGATTAGGGGCCAGTCGCATGGGGAGTCATGCGACTGAGGGCCCATTCGCATAAGTGCTCATCCACAGTAGTTTAATCCGCATGAGGTCCATTCGCATAGGACTCATCCGCATTGAGTCCATCTGCATGAGGTCAATCGCATGGGTGTTCATCAGCATGGGTGTTCATCCGCATGAGGTCCATTCGTATGATGTTCAGTTGCCTGGAGGCCATGCGACTGAAAGGTGTCCGTACGCCCAAATAGGGTTGTTGTACCCGAGGAAAAACATAGTTTAATTTCTAACTTTCAGGGGAAAGTGCAGATTTAAGTTTTGATGTGGAAGTTCCTGTAAATTCATGTAAGATGATTGTAGAGGCCTTAGAGGTTATGTTGGGCATGATGATGATGTTGCATGTTTATGCATGATGTATGTTATGTATGTATGATGTTGACCTGTATGATGATGATGACTGTGTATGTTGATGTTCCTTATTATGATGTATGTTTATCTTTCCCGTGGCTTTACGATGAATGTTAATGAATGAAATAAAAGTATTATGTACTTAAAGTGAAATATAATAAAAAGAGGAACATGATGAATTCATGCATTAATGAATGATGAAAGTAATGAAAGTCTTGCAAGCCTTGTATGTCGGGACACACCCCTTTGTAAGGTGTTAGCCTAACGGTGTGCGGGTTCGCTACCCCAGAAGGATGCACATCGGGGTCTTTCTTTGTGATTGACCATTTGTATGGAACCATTGTTGTTTGCCTTCAATACTGTGGCCATGAGGTGCCGTGCACCATAATGGAAGGTCTATGATAGGCTTCGGCCCAGTACCAACAGACGGAAGGGCATAGCACATGACAATGGTACGCCTGAACTTTATCTTAGGTACTGTGGCCATGAGGTGCTGTGCACTGTAATGTAAGGTCTATGATAGGCTTCGGCCCGGTACCAGGAGACTGAAGGGTAAAGTTCATGGTTTGATGGAAAGAAAAGATGTAATGATGAACGAATGGATGATGAAGATAATAATATTATTATCTATGTTTACGTATGATGTATGATCGCATGAAAGTAAGAACGGTTTTAACGAAAGATAAAATATGTTTTATTATAAAACTAGAACTCACTCAGCAATGCTGACTTTTATGTGTTTCCAGTTGGCAGGTAATGATTGCTGAGGATGGCATGAGGTGGCTACTCAGCTCTTTTAGGGATGGCATCTATTTTTATAATGCTTTTGTGATGTAATTCAACATATATTTAGTAACTGGATAACGATGTATTATTTGGCAAAAACTATTATATTGAAATGGAACGTTTTGTTTAATGGTTTCCGTTGCTACATTTTTTTGTAATATGATGAAATATATGTTTTATGTGTACTGATTTACCAGCTGTAAGCGTCCCGGTAACGGGGCCTTACAAGTTGGTATCAGAGCCAAAGTTTAAGTGAAATGGGTAAATTTTCAAAATAAACCTTGACTTAAACTGAGAATGGGACGGAAAGGGAAGGGATGCCAATCTGAGTAACTGCGTGCCATCAAGTATTTTCATAATGTTAACCAACATTATGTGCGCATGTTATGTGGCTATGTGTTGTTTGTAGATTTAAATACTGATATAGTCAGGACAGGTAATGCTTGGGGTATGAAGAATAAAGTAAGTGGCTAATCACAACTGACCACTATAATTAGGGACTTACTATACTTGACATAAACTGAGCTATTCCCTTGAATGACCATGTTTGTGTTTGAATCTTTCAGTGTGCGTGTGAATGGCCGGTGGTAGATCTTTGAAAGCCTCTCGTGGTGGAGGTGGCGGTGGATGTGGTGCTGGACCACAGGTCACAAGAGGAAGACCTAGGACGGAAAAGGTGGTTCATGAAGAACCCAAGACCCCTCATCCGGAGGGTGGTGATGAGAGTGCAAACCCGAGGGCCTTGGTGAAAGAGGCGGTGGTGGAAGAGGTACATCAGGTCATGCAGACAATCTTACCGTCTGTGGTGACCGAAGTGATTAAGGCAGTACGGGAAGGGGAAGGACAAGAGAGGAACAGGTCCTCGGGAGGACAGGAGCAACCAGAGACTGAAACGGTTCTATTTGATGATGAAGAGGAAGAAGAAGAGCCTGTGAAGGAAGTGGCATGAGGCTATAAATATGGGGCATTTCAACGATGCAAGCCCCTTACTTTCGATGGAAACGGCACTGCTGATGCTGTTCACCGGTGGGTGAGAGAAATGGAAGTTGTTTTAAATATCAGTGAGTGCCGGGAGGACCAAAAGGTGAAGTTTGCTGCCCATTCTTTTGTGGACTCAGCTTTATGCTAGTGGGACAATATTGTCCAAGCTGAGGGTAGTCGAGCAATTGGGAGAATGAGATGGTCTAAACTGAAAAAGTTGGTGATTGAGGAGTTCTGTCCTCATAAAGAAATGGATAAGGTTGAGAGAGAATTCCTGCAGCTGGAAGCGGGAATGATGGCATGCCAACAATACACCACCAAATTCAATGAGATGGCATGTCTGGTGCCGGACCAAGTGACGTCTTTGTCACGAAAGATTAAAAGATACATTCAGGGCTTGCCAGCGGATATTCGCAGGCACATGATCGTGGTCCGACCGAGCACGTTTAGGTCAGAAGTAGATTTGGCGGGGAGACTGTACGATGAAAGGGCCATGGTGGTGGTGGTTAAAGGTGGTAGGAAGGGTGGAGGTGATCGAAACTGGCAGGGGAAGAGGTTTGGTTGGTGTGATGCCTCGACGGGTAAAAAGAAGGCATGGGTGGATGACCGCCGTGGGGTTACATCGGGGGCAGGTATGAAGAAGTGTGGTAGGTGTGGAAAGGAGCACAACGGGGAGTGCAGGCTGGGGTCGAACTTGTGATTCAAATGTGGGAAGATGGGGCATATAGCAAGGGACTGTCGTATGGTCTGGTGCTTTAACTGTGGTGAAGAGGGTCACTTGAGTAGGGACTGTAAGAAGCTGAGGGTTGAGGGTTCCGTGGCGAAGAAGACGGGAGGTGAAGGACCAAGGGCGAGCGCCAGGGCATTCACTATGACATAGGAGGAAGCTAGGATAGACCCTGATGTCGTCTCTAGTACGTTTCTGGTGAACCAAACTGTAGCTTCTGTGTTATTTTATTCAGGCACCAGTAAAAGTTTTATTTCTATTGCTTTCTGTGCTAAGCTTCCTATTAGTAGTAGACGTGTTGACGCACCCTTTGATGTACAAACTGCCATAGGTAAGTCTACCGGGATTTTTGAAATGATAGAGAACTGTGACGTGGAACTAGATGGTCATAAGTTTCCTATTAGACCATTCGTGATGACCTTGGGTGGTTTTGATTTGGTTCTTGGGATGGATTGGTTGGCGAACTCTGAGGCGAACATTGTGTGTCGCAAGAAGATGATTTGTTTGACAACGCCTGACGGGAGTTTGGTAACTGTTTAAGGGGATCGGGTCATGACGATCCCTAAAGTAATCTCAATGGTGGTGGCGGGAAAGTGTATGAGGCGTGGATATAGTGCCTACTTGGCTTATGTAAAGGATGTGTATACGCCAACACAACAACTGTCTGATGTACCGGTTGTGTGTGACTTTCCGAACGTGTTCCCAGAAGACTTACCAGGAGTGCCACCTGACCGAGAGATCGAGTTTCAGATTAATCTAATACCGGGTGCCCAACCTGTTACCAATGCACCGTATCGGTTGGCTTTGACGGAGATGAAAGAGTTGATGGAGCAGTTGCAAGAGCTTCTTGATAAGGGGTTTATTAGGCTGAGTATCTCTCCTTAGGCTGCTATGGTCCTGTTTGTAAAGAAGAAAGACGATAGTATGAGGATGTGCATTGACTAGAATGAGCTGAATAAGTTGACGGTGAAGAATCGATACCCCTTACCGAGAATAGATGATTTGTTCGATCAGCTCCAAGGTGCCAGTTGGTTCTCAAGAATAGATCTTCGATTGGGCTACCATCAGCTGAAGGTGAAAGAGCAGGATGTTCCTAAAACAGCTTTTCGCACGCGTTACGGTCACTACGAGTTTCTTGTCATGTCTTTTGGTTTGACCAATGC
>BJCM01212639.1:0-11540 GCA_018326385.1 Flaveria bidentis
ATAATTATAATTATAATTATTTTTATTAATATTGTTATCATTATTAGTATTATTATTACTATTATTATTATTATTATTTATTACTATGCTCACTTAAACTATTACCTTAAAAGAATTAAAGACAACAAATAGATACGCATAATTAACCCAAAAATTTCATAATTAACAATAATAATCCTTACAGGAATAAACGACGTTAACTTTTAATTAACGGAAAATACATCTAACGGAAAATACAAGATGTTACACTTAACCTAAAGCCTATAGGGGAACAATAGCTTATGAAGCCCATAGGATCTTGCATGACCTCATACCCTTAGTCATCATTGAAGCCCTAATAGAAGCGAATTAATAATAGGTGGATGAGGTACATGAAAATAATATTAAATTAATTAAAGATGATACTACCTATTAAAAGATCAAATTTCCGACTTGTAACCAAAGAAACCAATATCATTTCCCAATGTTACAGCGTTATTGCCACCCACACTACAATTAACCCACCTACCAGTATATGATATACTAACTGTTATACTACCAAAATATGTTCTACGTGCCTCAACACTTCGAATATAGCATAGATGTTGCACTCAAATCAACAACTATAAACACCATCCATGAATGAATAGCCATAATTAACATTGATGGTCTTGTTTTATCTTCTTCATCTTACACGAATAGGATCTTCATGACTATAATATGAAACATAAAAACTACCAAAGCTACTAACAGGGATGAAAATAATTCACGTATGTTTCTTTTATCTCTTTAATAGATTTTCACAAATCAAAATAAAGAAATCTATGTATTTGCATGCAGTATATTGTTACCTTATTCTTTTATCTTTGATCAAAACAACCTAAACTATGTTTCCATACATTTCAAAAAGGATGCCACTAATACTATTGGTAAAATGGTTATCATTATAATTTAAATTTAACCACAATAAAACAAAATTAGGGGGGCTTAGTTCACTAAATTCGTAGGGAGACAACTGAAACTGAAATTAGAATTGGAAATATCTACTTAATTCTACTTTAAAGGGATTCTTTAAAAAAAATAAAAATGTGTTTAGTTGGTCCATTGTTAGTAGGATTGGAAGGAAAAAAATACTAGAAGATAAAACTAACCCCAAAACAATTTTTAAAATAAGTTTGGGATTAGTATACTATGTATTGGTGTAAGGCCCCGTCCCCGGAACGCTCACAGCTGGTCAATCATAGCACAAAAACATACATATAATTTTAACATTATAAAAAACATTGTAGTGGAATTTACTTAAACCATTTCATATAAATATATAATCGCTTTTGCAAAATAATACAATAGTGTTAACAATTACAAAACATCATTTGTTTGCATTACAATGCAAAAACATCATCATTATACAAAATGGATGCCATTCAAAACAAGCCAAGTAGCCGCCCGTGCCATCCTCAGCAACCATCACCTGCCAACTGGAAACACATAAAAGTCAGCGTTGCTGAGTGAGTTATATTTGTAAAATAAAATACTTTACTTTCATTAAAAACCTTTCTTTATTTTCGTACATGATCATACATCATACGTACACATATATAATATCATTATTATCTTACTTTACTGTTCTTTAAGTTTCTTTCTTTACTTCTTTCTGGATCAGTGTCATAAGCTATACCCCAAACGTATGCACAAAGCGGGTACCGGCTCGAATATCATAAATGACTTCCATAACGCACATAGCCTGGCACCAGCACCAGAGCAAAGGACAAAGATCCTATCTGTATACAACACCCTAAACATAAGAATAAAGCGGGTACTGGGTCGAAGATCATAAATGACTTCCATAACACACATAGCCTGGTACCAGCACCGGGGTGAGTATTCACTATCATACATGTACTATACAACTGGCCAGTCACAAAGACTAGATCCTTGTGTGTATCCTTATGGGTTAGCTAAACCACACATAGTTGAGCTAATGATATTTTAGAGTCGTGCAACTCTGTACATTTTCTTGCAAGACTTTCTTTACTTTCACTTTCATTAATGCATGCACTCTTCATTACGTTCCCCTTTTCATTATCTTTCGCTTTACGTTACATAATACTTTACCATTTACATTCACAACTATACCACGTAAAGCAACAGAAAATAAACATACATAATTAGAAACATAAACATAACCATACAAGGCATCATCAACATCATACATGACATAACAATCATCATACATCATCACAAAGTCAACTTACTTCACCTGCGGGAACATCCCAAGTCAAAGCCTACACTTTACATTTTTCCCAAAATCTCAGAAAATATTCTAAGTCTTAGGCGCATGGGCACTATGCAAGCGCATGGCCTTTCAGGTGCATAGGGAACACTTAGGTGCATGGGAAACTTTTAGGCGCATGGCCAACACTTAGGTGTATGGCCAACACTTAGGCGTCTGGGCACATTTCTAGGCGCATGGGCACTATGCAGGCGCATGAGTGCCTGGGCGCATGGGCTTTTTGGGCGCATGGACACTTTGTCAAATTCAGCCTATTCTTAGGCGCGTGGCTACTATTTGGGCTCATGGGGTTTGGATGCATGGGAACACTTTGGCAATTATGAACCGTTGGGTGCATGGGCAACCAACCTGTACTATGATCATTCCAATTCAGTCCCAAACATCAATATAACATGTTCTAAGCTTAGTTCTAACATTCTAAGCAACAAAACATGAGCATAACACAATCATACAACATACATCCCCCAAAATCAAACCCACCCGCATTCATACACACACATACATACGGGTACACACCCACATTTTATAAAAACGATTAAACATGCATTTCCAACCCCAAAATTAGTTAAAACAAGTAAAAAGGGGGTTCTAGAACTCACCTTATGCAACTTTCGGATGAACTTCCTCAAACCCGAATGCACTTTCGAGTTCAAGTACTTTAAACCAACCAAAACACACAACCGAACACATATAAACACACAACCGAGGCATAGGCCAGTTAAGAACATCACAAAACCATGAATTCTTACCTCAAATTCAAACTTCTTCTTGTTCTTCTCTCTAAAACCCGAAACTTTAGCTCTTCTTCTTTCTATCTCTTGAAGATCCGAATGAAAAGGTGAAAAGTAACATGGCATGGGCAACCATGTTGCTTTTGTACAAAATTATATAAAGTTTTGTACCTTTTACACATTTAACCCCTCTACTAGGGTTTAATTGTGCTTCTTTCTTATTCTTTTCTTTTATTCTTTCTTTCTTGCCTTTAAAAATATCCGGGTGTTACACGTCCACCCCCTTATTTAGGTTTCGTCCCCGAAACCTGTTATTCCTCAAACAAACGTGGGTAATGCTGCCTCATCTTCTCTTCGGTCTCCCACGTAGACTTGGATCCCTTCCTGTGCTTCCACTGTACACACTCAAGGGGAACTACTTTATTCTTTAATTGTTTCTCCTTACGATAAATGATTTCCACTGGTTGCTCCACATAATTGAGTCATTCATCAACTTCGATATCTTCCAGTGGTACAACCATATCCTCGTCAGCTAAGCACTTTCGTAGATGAGATACATGTAATGTCGGGTGAATTCCGCTTAACTCATTCGGTAACTCCAATCTATAGGTCACCTCTTCTACTCGAGTAATAATTCGAAAAGGCCCTATGTACCTTGGGCTTAACTTGCCCCGCTTTCTGAACCGAATGATACCCTTCCAAGATGAGACCTTCAACATAACTCTATCACCCACCTGGAACTCAATCGGACTTCACCTCTTATCAACATACGACTTCTACCCATCCTTGGCTGCTTTCATGAAGGCTTTGATCTTTTCAAGCTTCTCTGTTGTAGCCTCAATCACCTCAATACTCCCCAACTACTTCTGACCAATATCACCCCAACAAACGGGTGTTCTACATCTCCTACCATATATCATCTCATAAGGGGGTATACCAATACTGACATGATAACTATTGTTATATGAGAACTCAGCTAACGGTAAGTGGTCATCCCAACTTCCTCAGAAATCAATGACGCATGCCCTAAGCATATCTTCTAGCATCTGAATCGACCTCTCCGACTGGCCATCCATTTGAGGATGATAAGTCGTGCTAATATTTAACCTCGTCCCCATCGCATCATGGAATTTCTTCCAAAATTTAGATGTAAACCGGGTGTCTCGATCAGACACAACAGACACCAACACACCATGACGAGTTACAATTTCCTTGATGAACATATCCACCAACCTGTCGGATGAATATGTCTCGCGGATCGGAAGGAAGTGAGCACTTTTCGTCAAACGATCAACTATCACCCATATAGCATCATACCCTCGCACGGTACGTGGTAGCTTCGTAATAAAGTCCATGGTGATATGATCCCACTTCCAGTCAAGTATATCAAATGGTTGAATCTTCCCATACGGCTTCTAATGCCTGACCTTCACTTGTAAACAAGTAAGGCACTTACTGACATACTCCACCACATCGCGTTTCATACCCGACCGCCAATAATTTTTCTTCATTTCTTGATAAATTTTTGTGGCACCGGGATGAATAGAGTATTGAGTCTTATGAGCTTCATCCATTATCCTCCCACGTAGATCCCCAAAATAAGGAATCCACATCCGTTCGAATCGGGTTCTAACACCGAGTGTGTTTTCACCCAACTTTGTTACCAGACCTCTTATTCTTTCAGAATTAAGATGATCTTCTTTCAATGCCTCATCTTGAAACTCCTTTTCCTGTGTCATCACATCATAGGTCAAAATCAACTGATAGGCTTTCACCCTAATCGGCTCGTGTTTCTCCTTTCGGCTAAGGGCATCTGCCACCATGTTGGCCTTGCCTGGATGGTAATGGATCTCGTAGTTATAATCCTTTATGAGCTTCAACCATCTCCTCTGCCTCATGTTCAAGTCTTTCTACTCAAAGAAGTACTCCAAGCTCTTGTGGTCAGTGAATAGAATGCACTTTGTCCCGTATAGATAGTGCCTCCAAATCTTTAATGCAAATACCACAGTTGCTAGCTCCAAATCATGAGTAGGATAATTAACCTCATGAGCTTTCAATTGTCGGGATGCATAGGCTATAACCTTTCCTCGCTGCATCAACACATATCCCAACCCTACGTATGAAGCATTTGAATAAACCACCATATCTTCTCTTCCATCGGGTAATGACAAGACATGAGCATGAGTCAACCTGGCCTTTAACTCCTTAAAAGCCTTCTCTTGATCTTGACCCCACACAAACTTCAAATCCTTATGGGTCAACTTAGTCAACGGAGAAGCTATCTTAGAGAAGTCTTGAATGAATCTTCTATAATAGCCCGCCAACCCCAAGAAACTACGGGTCTCAGATGACGTCTTTAGAGACTTCCATTGCATCACCGCATGCACCTTTGTTGGGTCTACCATAATCCCCTCGTGATTAACCACGTGACCCAAGAACTGAACTTCGTGCAACCAGATCGCGCATTTGGAGAACTTAGCATACAACTTCTCCTTCCTCAACATCTCCAACAATTCCCGAATGTGACCGGCATGCTCCTCCTCACTCCTTGAATAAATCAGGATATTATCCATAAAAACAATCACTAATTTATTCAACTCGGCCGACACACTCGATTTATCAGGTCCATAAAAGTAGCTGGTGCGTTTGTTAAACCAAAAGACATGACGAGAAACTTGTAGTGTCCATAGCACGTGCGAAAAGCTATTTTAGGAATATCTTGCTCCTTCACCTTCAGCCAATGGTAGCTAGATGGAAGATCTATCCTTGAGAACCAACTGGCACCTTGGAGCTAATCAAACAAGTCATCGATCCTCAGCAATGGATACCGATTCTTCACCGTCAACTTGTTCAACTCCCGGTAGTCAATACACATCCTCATACTACCAACCTTCTTATTCACAAAAAAACCGGAGCACCCCAAGGAGAGATACTCGGTCTAATGAACCCCTTTTTGAGCAACTCCTACAATTTCTCCATCAGTTCTTTCATCTCGGCCGGATCCAATCGATACGGTGCCTTAGCTACAGGCTAGGCACTAGGTATCAAGTCGATCTGAAACTCGATCTTACGGTCCAGTGGCACACCTGGTAAGTCTTCTGGGAACATGTCTGGAAAATCGCACACAACCAGTACATCAGACAGTTGTGGTGTTGGTGTATCCACATCCTTCACGTAGGCTAAGTAGGCACTACATCCACGCCTCACACACTTTCCCTCCACCACCATCGAAATCACTTTTCGGAATCGTAGTGACCCGATCCCCATAGACCGTCACTAAACTCCCGTTAGGCTCTGTCAATCGAATCATCTTCTTGCGACACACAATGTTCGCCTTATAGTCCGCCAACCAATACATTCCTAGGACTACATCGAACCCGCCTAAAGTCATCACGAATGGTCTAACAAGAAACTTATGAGCTTCTAATTCCACGTCACAACCTTCTATCATCTTAGAAATCCTGGTAGACATACCTATGGCAGTTTCTACATCGAAGGGCTTATCTATACTCCTACTACTAACAGACAATTTAGCATAGAAAGCAATAGAAATAAAACTTTTACTAGCACCAGAATCAAGTAACACAGAAGCTAGAGTTTGGTTTACTAGAAACGTACCTGAAACAACATCGGGGTCCGTCCTAACCTCCTCCTGTGTCATAGTGAAGGCTCCAGCGCTCGTGCTTTGTGCCTCAGTCCCGACTGCCTTCTTCCCTGCACCAAAACTTTTAGCCCTCGACTTCTTTCATTTCTGACTCATATGACCCTCCTCGCCACAAGTATAACACCTCCTAACCCCGCAGTTCTTCGCCACATGTCCGGTCCTCCCACACCAGAAACAGACATTGGATCCCACTCATCATTCCCCAGAATGCTCCCTTCCACACTTGGCACACCTCCTCAACCCTGCACTGGATTTGACCACACGTCGGTCATCCGTGCACCTTTGTTGTTTGGAGCAGCCCCGCTACGTCTAAATCGTTTTCCATTCCAATTTCGTTCACCACCACCTTTCTTACTCACCTCAGCCACCACCACCTCACGTTCATCATATAGCCTCGCCGCCAGATCAACCGCCCACCTAGACATACTCGTCAAGGCGACAATCAGGTGCCTACGAATGTCTGTCGGCAAGCCTTGAATATACCTCTTGATCTTTTGTGACACAGGCGTCACCTAATCTTGCACTAGCCGTTCCATCTCGTTGAATTTGGTGGTGTACGGCTGGTGTGTCATTGTCCCCACCTCTAGATGCAGGAACTCCCTTTCAACTTTGTCCATCTCTCGATAAGGACAAAACTCCTCAATCACCAACTTCTTCAGCTCCGCCCACCTCATTCTCCAAATACCCCTACTACCCTTAACTTGGACAATATTGTCCCACCAACACAAAGCCGAGTCCGCGAATGAGTGGGTGGCAAACTTCACCTTCTAGTCTTCTCGACACTCGCTGATATCAAGAACAATTTCTATATCTTTCTCCTGTCGGTGAGCAGTAGCAGTGTCATTACCATCAAAGGTAGGGGGCTTGTATCTTTGAAATACCCCGTAGTTATAACCTCGTGCTGCCTCCGACACAGGCTCTATTTCCTCTTTCTCATCATCAGAGACAAGCGTCTCAGTCTCGAGTTGTCCCCCTTCACTCGTAGGCCTATTCCTTTCCTTACTTTCTACTTCCCTCACCGCCTTAATCACTTTGGTCACCACAGACGGTAAGATCGTCAGCATGACCTGATGCACCTCCTCCACAACAGCCTCCTTTATTTAGTCTCTCAAATTAGCACTCTTATCACCACCCTCCGGATGAGGGGTCTCGGGCTCTTCTTGAGCCACCCTTTCAGCTCTAGGCTTTCCCCTTGTGGCCTTGGTCCAACACCACGTCCACCACGACCTCCACCACGAGAAGCCTTCAAAGATCTACCACCAGCCATCCTCAAGACATGCTATAAGATTCAAACACTAACATGGTCATTCAAGGTAATAACTCAGTTTATGTCAAGTATAGTAAGTCCCTAATTATAGTGGCCAGTTGTGATTAGCCACTTACTTTACTCTTCATAACCCAAGCATTTCCTATCCTAACTATATCAGTATCTAAATCTACTAAAAGCACATAGGTCAAATAACATGAGCACATAATGCCGGTTATCATTTAAGAAAATACCTGATGGAACGCAACTACTCAGACTGGCATCCCTTCCCTTTGTCCCATTTTCAGTTTAAGTTTTGGTTTCTTTTGAAAATTTTAACCCATTTCACTTAAACTTTGGCTCTGATACCAACTTGTAAGGCCTCGTTCCCGGGACGCTCATAGCTGGTCAATCATCGCACAAAAACATACATATAGATTTAACTTTAGTAAAACATTGCAACATAATTTACTAAAACCATTTCATATAAATATAATCGCTTTTGCAAAATAATACAACAGTGTTAAGAATTACAAAACATCATTTGTTCGCATTACAATGCAAAAACATCATCGTTATACAAAATGGATGCCATCCAAAACAAGCCAAGTAGCCACCCGTGCCATCCTCAACAACCATCACCTGCCAACTAGAAACACATAAAAGTCCAAGTGAGTTCTAGTTTTAAAATAAAATACTTTACTTTCATTTAAAACCTTTCTTTACTTTTATACATGATCATACATCATACGTACACATAAATAATATCATTATTATCTTACTTTACTATTCTTTAACTTTCTTTCTTTACTTCTTTCCAGATTAGTGTCATCAGCTATACCCCAAACGTATGCACAAAGTGGATACTGTGCCGAAGATCATAAATGACTTCCATAACGCACATTACCTCCAGCACCGGGGCAAGCGACAAATATCCCATATGTACACTACCCACACGTATGCACAAAGCGGGTACTGGCCCAGAGATCATAAATGATTTCCATAACGCACATAGCTTGGCACCAGCATCGGGGTGAGTATCCACTATCGTCCATGTACTATACAACTGGCCAGTCATACAGACTAGACCCCTATGTGTATCCTTATGGGTTAGCTAAACCACACAAAGTTGAGCTAATGACATTTTAGAGTCATGCACCTCTGTACATTTGCTTGCAGGAATTTCTTTAATTTCACTTTCATTAATGCATGCCCTCTTCATTACGTTCCTCTTTTCATTATCTTCTGCCTTACGTTACATAATACTTTACCACTTACATTCACGACTATACCACGTAAAGCCACATAAAATAAACATACATAATAAGGAACATAAACATAACCATACAAGGCATTATCAACATCATACATGACATAAAAATCATCATACATATTCACAAAGTCAACTTACTTCACCCGCGGGAACATCCCAAGTCAATGCCTACACTTTACATTTTTCCCAAAATCTCAGAAAATAATCTAATTCTTAGGCACATGGGCACTATACAGGCGCATGGCCTTTCAGGCGCATGGGGAACACTTAGGCGTATGGAAAAAATTTTGGCGCATGGGCACTATACGGGCGCATGGCTAACACTTAGGCGTCATGGCACATTTCAAGGCGCATGGGCACTATGCAGGCGCATGAGTGCCTGGGCGCATGGGCTTTCTGGGCTCATGGACACTTAGTCAAATTCAGCCTATTCTTAGGCGCATGGCTACTATTTGGGCTCATGGGATTTGGACACATGGAAAGACTTAGGTAGTTATGAACCGTTGGGCGCATGGGCCATTTTCAAGCGCATGGGCCATTTTCAAGCGCATGGGCAACCAACCTATACTATAATCATTCCAATTCAGTCCCAAACATCAATCTAACATGTTCTAAGCTTAGGTCTAACATTTTAAGCAACAAAACATGAGCATAACACAATCATAACAACATATATCACCCAAAATCAAACTCGAACTTCTTCTTGTTCTTCTCTCTAAAACCTGAAACTTCAGCTCTTATTCTTTCTCTCTGTAACACCCGGTTATTTTTTTTATTAAAGCCCAAGAAAGAATAGAGTGAGGTAAAAAGAAGGAAAATATATTTTACCCAAGTCTAGGGTAAAAAGTGTCAAAAAGGACAAATCTTTGAAAAGTTGGTGATAAAGGTGCCATGGCCGCCCATCACCCTTTCTACACACAAAATTCTCGGATTTTTAGAGAAAGAGTAGCAGGAAGCAGAGAACTCTCGGTTTTGAAGAGAAACAAGAAGAAAAGTGCAAATTCAAGGTAAGAATTCATGTTTTATGGTGTTCTTAACCAGTTATGTCCTCGGGTTTATGCTTATGTGTGTTTGTATGCGTTCGGGTATGTTATTAGTGGGTTTCTAGGTGATTGAATTCAATTTACAAACGAGTTTGGAAGAAGCCATACTTAAGAGCTACAAAGGTGAGTTCTAGAACCCCTCTTTTATATGTTTTAACTGATTTTGGGACTGAAAATGCATGAATGTATGTTTTCATTAAACTGGGTTTCGGACCTGTATGTTTGATTGTGTGTATGTTGGTGTTATGATGTGATGTGTGACTATGTTCATGCTTGATGATGTATGATAGTGTTTCTAAGGCTTAGAAGGTAAGAACTAAGCTTTGAACATGTTAGTCAGTGATTGGGAATAGAAATCTGATGTTTAGGGCTCATTTGTTTAAGTTAGAATCTGCCTAAGTATGCATAAGCAAATGCGGATAAGTAATGGGAAGAAATGCGGATGAACAGTTAATACGGATGAGTATTAAATGTTAAGTAAGTCAATGCGGATGAGCATTGACTAAGTATGGGAAATGCGGATGAAAGTCAATGCGGATGAGCATTGACTAAGTATGGGAAATGCGGATGAACGTCAATGCGGATGAACGTCAATGCGGATGAGCATTGACTAAGTATGGGAAATGCGGATGACAAATGCTGATGAACTATAGCAAATGCGGATGAACTATAACAAATGCGGATGAACTATAGCAAATGCGGATGCACTATAGCAAATGCTGGTGAATAAAAAGGCAAATGCGGATGAACACTTAGAATGTTTTCTGACTCGGGAAAAAAGATGAAATGTAGGCCTTGACTTGGGAGGTTCCAGGGACTATCTAAGTTGACTTTTGAGGTCATAGATGATGTGATGGGCATGATGTATGATGATTGTATGTCTATGCATTATGTGTGTTATGTATGTATGATTCTCTGTATGATGATGTTGACTATTATGTTGATGTTCCTTATTATTATGTATGATTATTTTCCCTTGGATTGACGTTGAATGTTAATGAATGAAATGAAAGTATTATGTAACGTAAAATGGAAGATAATGAAAATATGAACGAAATGAAGAATGCATGCATTAATGAATGAACGAATGTAAGAAAGTCTTGCAAGCAAATGTATGGAGGTTCACACTCAATGCTGAGTGTTAGCTTAATCGTGTGCGGGTTAGCTACCCCATGAGGATGCACACTAGGGCTTAATCCATGTGATTAAGCAAATGTATGGAGGTTCACACCCAATGAGGGGTTGTCAGCTCAACTGTGTGCGGGTTATATACCCCATGAGGATGCACACATGGGTTCAGTCTTTGTGATT
>BJCM01212642.1:0-35728 GCA_018326385.1 Flaveria bidentis
GAAATAAGTGGTATTTATAGGTTACAGTCTTCATTCGTACGACTGAGCCAAGCGACTGGCTCAGTCGTGCGACTGAGTCATACGATTGATTCATTCGTACGACTGAGTCAGTCTTATGACTCAGTAGTGCGATTGACTCAATCACCAGGTTCAGTCGTGCGATTGGCCCATTCGCATAGTCGGTCGTGCGACTGAATCAGATTACTTAGTTAAATACATTCTTGGACCTTTAATGATTTAGAACATGTCTAACAACTGTAAGCCTATATAACATGTTCATATATGCGTGTATCAATACATAATATCAATAGATATAACATTAAACAATCAACAAACATTTACAGAAGAGTTCTTCATTTAATAGATTCAACATTACATATGTGTTACAAGAAGAAAGTCTATTACATTTAAGATCACTAGACTAGAACTAGGGACATGTGTACCAACAATCAGCCTAAGGGGAGTTTGTAAGGTTTAATATAAGGTTGATGCAACCCAAACACCAAAAGTCTCTCTTGCATGCATGCACAAGTGTACTGAAGTGGAATGATTCGGAAGTTTCACACTCTGCCTTTGAAAATATTCTAAGTGTGAAATCTTCGAATCGAAGACCAATATCTTCTGAAGCCAAAGATGAAGTCTTTCTAAGCTTCAAATACAATGTCTTCCAAACCCAACACTTGATGATAGATTTCTTTTGAAGACTTTTGAATGCATGCTTTATCTAATGTACCTTTATCATCAAGCTGGACCCATTTCCACTACAACTCTGATAAGACACCAACTTTACATAAGTTAGTGAAAGGTCCATGCTTCTGGTAACTTTACATTGAGTTCTTGAGTGTGTAAATTTCTACTTTATGTACTTTATCCTTTTTGTAATATATTAGGATATGAGCTATGGCATGTCATAGTCACTAGTCAAAAGGCAATCTGCCTTTTGACTCTATACTTATTTTGTTGTCTAGATCATGTATGCAGCTGTCCTTCAAAGTATGGTCAGCTATAGATTGTAATATAGGTATCTTTGGTCCTTTGTATCTTAAACCATTTCTTTGAAAACACATGTAAGGAACTAGAGAACAATATACATCAACCTTGAAAACCATTTACTTGTGTTGCTCTTGTTCTATCTCTTATATACTTGTGTTTCTTAATTCTCATTAAAACTGGTTTCTAGTTCCCTATTAGATTTGTTTTGTGTTGTTGCACACTCTCCTCTTTGTGTTGTTGTGTTGTAAGCAAGTACCCTTTAACAGTCCTGCAGTCTACCCAGTTTTAGGCCATGATGGCTTCGCACGGGGTCCAGTGGTTGGAGCAAGAACAGAGGAAGAAGAAATCAAGATGGCTAGGGTGGTTGAAGAAGAAGTGGATGTGAAAGTGTGGAAAGGATGTGACATTATCTATCTTATAGACAGTTGAAGGATACTATTTTTATTATTATCTGATACTATTATTATTATTATGGGGCTGATGGTACCTTCCAACTAGTAAGAGTGTAACTCTGAGACAATTATATTTGCTGATACTATTAACTCTATCTCTTTGTGAAACTATTTTAATTGATGCTAAAACCTTGCTGAGCTATTTATATTGAATTGTAATGTGTCATGCTATGTGTTGGAAATATTGACCCGTGTCCCTTATGAATAAATTGTATTATGCTAATTTAATGAAAATTTTCATGATCAGAGATATTTAGTGGTGTGTATGATACACTCCCTCTTTCTATGATGTGATAGTTTAGGGTAACTGATGCATGGGCTACTCGAAACCATTTATAAGATGCTAAACAAAAATTTATATGTGATGCTATCAGAATGCCGACTAGGAGAGGCACCCACTTTGGAAGACGAGGAGCTACTAGAGACTGCCTGGAAGGGGCTAGACGAACTAGAAACCAAACCCCTACTCCACTAGGAACCTTTTGTGGAGAGAATGCAAATAGGGGAATGATGAAAGGATCGCCAAACTTGTTGCACAAGAGATTGAAAATGCTATTCCTACCAATGTAGCCCAGATCAACGCAGACCGAAGTAATCCCGATGGTGATAATGTATTTGGAAACAACGAGGGAAATAATGAGGAAACTTAAGCACTAAAGAATGTATGCACTTACAAAACTTTCATGGCATGAAAGCCAAAAGACTTTTATGGCACTAAGGGTGCGATAGAGACGAACCGATGGATCGATGAAATGGAAGCTATCCTGGACATTAGTGAGTGTAAAATGGATCACATGGTGAGGTTCGCATCCCAGTCACTCAAGGGATTGGCTCTGGAATGGTGGAAGACGGTTATTCAACCTCGGGGAAGGAATGTTGTTAACCGAATGAGCTAGACTGAGTTCAGAGAACTGATAACCAACAAATACTACCCCTTTAATCAAATAGAGAAGCTGGAGTCTTAATTCCTGAGCCTGGAGATAAAGGATGCTAATTACACCGAGTAGATCAACCGCTTCTTAGTCCTGTCTTGATTGGTGCCACACCTAGTGACACCAGAATCTAAGGGTGTAGCCCGTTTCATTTGGGGGCTACATCCTAGAGTCAGGGGAATGGTTCGATCTTCCAGGCCTTTAACCTTACAAGATGCGGTTGACTTTACCAGCGGTTTGACAGATGATTTGGTTAGGGCCAAATGGACTAAGCAAACTAGGACTGAAGAGAAGATGAAGTTGATCGGTGAGAAAAGGAAGTGGTTTGATATGAAGAGAGTAATTGGTAGTAGGAGCGGGTTAGGCAAGAAGGGCTTTGAAGGTGAGAAGACATGGAAGCTATACTTGGGGATGAGCCCGTTCTACAACAAGTGCAAACTGTAACATCAAGGGGATTGCAACCCGATGCCTTGCTTCGGATGCAAACGACTAGGTCACTTAATTAAGGATTGTACGCATGCCCTAGGTAAACAATGCTATTACTGTGGGGATCCAAGGCACATGAGGAACAAGTGTCCTAAACTAGGAAGAGATATGGATACCAGACCCAACAAGCCTATGGGACGAGCATTCGTGATAGAGCAAGCCGATGCTCGCAAGGTGCCTCATGTGGTCAACAGTACGTTCCTTATAAACAACCATCTTGCTACCGTTCTATTTGATATTGGGACAACTGCTAGTTTTGTCTCTAGCACTTTTAGGCCTTTGATTGACTTGAGTGCATGTACCATGACTAATCCGTTTACCATAGAATTAGCCGACGGTAACATTATAGAAACTAATGAAGTCATCAAGGACTGGTTAATGAATCTAAAAGTTAGCACATTTAAGATAAACCTGATGCCTATTAAGCTAGGAGGATTCGATGTGGTTGTTGGTATTAATTGGTTGGCTAAGCATAGAGTCAAAATCATGTGTGAGGAATGCCTGGTTAGAATACCATTATTGAGCGACGGGAAAGTGCTAATGGTTCATTGCGAAGAAATTGACACGTTATGCCTTATGATATCTCATCTGAAAGCTACCAGTGGTTTCTGAATATCCAGAAGTGTTTCCCAAAGATCTACCGGGACTCCTTACGAACCGACAAGTTGAGTTTCAGATAGACCTACTTCCTGGTGTTGCACCTATAGCCAAGGCACCGTATCATCTTGCCCCTCCCGAGATGAAGGAACTAATGCTTCAAATACAAGAACTACTCGACGAAGGATTTATTCGACCGAGTGTTTCTCCATGGGGTGCACCGGTTTTATTTGTAAAGAAGAAGGATGGAAGCTTACATATGTGCATTGATTACCAGGAGCTAAACAAGCTTACTATAAAGAATCGTTACCCTCTCCCGAGGATTGAAGACCTATTTGATCAACTGGAGGGAGCAAGTTACTTTTCTAAAATAGATTTAAGATCAGGATACCATCAGCTAAAGATAAGAGAAGAAGACATACCCAAAACGGCCTTCAGGACGAATTAGGACATTATGAGTATCTAGTCATGCTCGTTGGACTAACAAATGCACTAGCAGCGTTTATGGATCTCATGAACCGTGTATGTCGCCCGTATCTTGGCAAGTTTGTGATCGTGTTAATCAATGACATCCTGATCTACTCCTGTATCAATGAGAAACATCTTAGACTGATTCTTGATCTGCTAAAAAATGAACAATTATATGCCAAGTTCTCCAAGTGTGAATTTTGGATGCGAGAAATCCAATTTCTAGGGCATATGGTAAATGAAAATGGGATTCAAGTTTACCCTTCTAAGATTGAGGCCATTAAGGACTGGAAAATTCTTGAAAATCCCTACCTAGATAAGGCAATTCATTTGATTGGCCGGATACTACAGGAGGTTTATCAAAGACGTCTTGCGCATTGTGCAACCACTGACTGCTCTGACAAAGAAGAGCACAACCTTTGTGTGGGAACAAGAGCAGAATGAAGCATTCGAAACACTTAAAGAAAAACTGTGTAGTGCACCTATTCTTGCTCTCCAGAAGGAATTGAGGATGTCGTGGTCTATTGTGATGCCTCATGTTAAGGACTAGGGTGTGTGCTAATGCAGCGCAACAAAGTAATTGCATATGCATCGAGACTACTAAACGATCATGAGAAGACTTCCACAACGCATGATCTAGAACTGGGTGCCGTGGTGTTTACACTGAAAATGTGGAGGCCTTACCTCTATGGCATGAAGTGCATTACTTACACAAACCATACGAGTTTGCAGCACATTCTGGATCAGAAGATGCTAAACATGCGCCAAGGAAGATGGGTTGAGTTACTGAATGACTACGAACGTGAAATACGCTACCATCCTCGTAAGGCCAATGTAGTGGTAGATGCCTTAAGCCGGAAAGAAAGTGAAAAACCTTTACGTGTCCGTTCCTTAAGGATGAGTGTGTATACCAACCTTATAGCAAGACTAGAGAAAGCACAAGGCGAAGCGCCAAAGGAAGATAACCTAGCGGGGGAAATATTGACTGGAATGGAGAAGCGATTGGAGCTAAACAACAAAGTTATATATAAATATGAAGGGAGAGCATGGGTACCAAAGCACGGAGAATTATAGAGGTAATCCTCGACGACGCCCACAAGTCTAGGTATTCGATTCACCACGGAAGCGACAAGATGTACCATGATCTAAAGGCCCTTTTCTGGTGGCCTAGGATCAAGAAATCCTTCATCGTTTATGTTGTCAAGTGTTTGACGTGCACCACGGTGAAGGCTGAAACCAAAAACCGCCAGGGACGTTGCAACAGCCAAAAATTCGAGAGTGGAAGTGGGATAACATCACAATGGATTTCATCACAAAGCTACCAAGAACATTTAGAGGTCATGATGCTATTTGGGTAATAGTGGATAGGTTAACTAAATCAACTCACTTCTTGCCGATTTGAGAAGACTACAACCTGACGAAGCTGGCTCAACTATATATAGTTGAAATAGTGACCAGGCAAGATGTGCCTCTATCAATCATCTCCGATCATGATAGACGCTTCACTTCACGTTTCAAGAGATCACTTCAATAAGCTTTGGGAACCTGTTTAGACCTAATCACCGCATACCACCCACAAACTGATAGTCAGACTGAAAGGACTATTAAAACCATGGAAGATATGCGAAGAGCTTGCGTGATTGAATTTGGTGGGAACTAGGACAATTATCTTCCTTTGGTAGAGTTTGTAAGGATTATATGTTAAGGCTGATGCAACTCAAACACTTAAAGTCTGCTGCATGCATGCACAACTGCAGTGAAGAAGAATGCTTCTAAAGATATTTCAAATGTAACAGAAATATTCTAAGTGTGAAATCTTCCATAGCCACAACCAATATCTTCCGAAGCCAAAGATGAAGTCTTCTGAAACTTCAGAGACAAAGTCTTCTGAAGCCAACACTTGAGGACAAATATCTTCCAAATAGTATTAGTATACATGCTTTATCTATTGTACTTTACATAAAGCTGGACCCCCTTTCCGCTACAACACTGTAAAGTCACCAACTGACATGGGTTAGTGAAAATATCCATGCTTTTAGTAATTATACATTGAGGTCTAGAGTCTGCAACTTTCTACTTCATGTACTTTATCCTTTTTATAATATATTAGGATGTGAGCTATGGCATGTCATAGTCACAAGTCAAAAGGCAATATGTCTTTTGACTTTACAATTGCTTTTGTTTGTGTCTAGTCAATTGTATCCGGTTGGCCTTCAAAGTATGGCTTGCTGTAGGATGTAGTATATGTATCTCAAGTAGTTATAACTTTCCATTATGCTTTGTAACAATTGTATCCAGTTGGCCTTGTACATTTGTTATAGAACTTGAGAAGGTAGTATCATTACTTGTGGTTAATCCAGTCTCAATGTTTAATTAGTCAAGTTAATCTCCTCATTGTGTTGTTGTGTTGTAAGTGCATACCGTTCAACGGTTCTTCATTTGGTATCAGAGCATTCCAGGCTCTTCATATAAGTTTTCACCATCTTTAGATCACTCTCACACACACAAAATATTTAACTTATCAAATGGCAGCCATTTCCAAAACTGATCTAGAAATTGGAACCAAGTACAAGTCCCCACTAATCACTCTTGATGACTTTGACACCTGGTGCCAAAGAATGGAAGGTTTTGTTAGGTCTCTAGACTCAAGAATGTGGGAGTTTATTGAAAATGGATCTTACATACCAAGTACCCCCTCTGCTACTAGTGTTGGTATGATACCCAAGGCTGTGGCTGACTACTCAGATGAAGATAGAAATAGAGTAGAGATTGACCAGAAGGCCATGACAGCCTTTCAGACTACTCTTCCAAACTCTATGTACAGAGGTTTAAAGAAATGAAAAACAGCTAAGCAAATATGGGATGCATTGAAACTAATGTATGAGGGTTCATCTGAAGCAAAGGAGAACAAGAAGAATCTCCTGTAGCAGCAATTTGAAATTTTCACCTTTCAAAAAATCACTGCATAGTTCACTTCAGAATTAAGGCAATCAGGCAATGTCATCGGTCAACTAGATGTTGAGGCAGACCCTAAGATTAGTTTCTTAGGGGAAACTTTGACTGAAGGCCCAGTGGTAGAATTTAAGAGCCCTCTCTCATCATCATCAACTGCTTCAGAGATTCATACTTTTTTGAGACACCTGCTAGTGAAGGTGTATCTCAATCTCTCTTTGGCCAGAGCTTGGAGGATACACCATGCAATGAAGGACAAATCTCTCTACCTTGAGTCAAGGTCTGTGAGTGACAAAGGGAAAAGAAAGATGACTTTTGAGGAGATTGAGGAGGAGAGAGAGAGGAAAAGGAAGTTGAAGGGGGAAAGTTCCTCTACAAGGTCACAAGACTTATGAAAACTGCTATCAGGGCTACCCCCAGACCAAATACTCAGGATTATGAGTTGAGGGCACTCACGATAAACTACTTGCATACTAGGAACTATGACATTGATAATGTCATTTCTCTCCCCTTACAGGAGTTGAATGAACTGGTTGACATGGAAGTGTCAAAGGAGAGAAAGAAGGCAGAAGATGCAGAGCTACTGATTCAAATCAAAGAAGAGAGAAGAAATAAAATATTATACAAGCTTGTGCCTACTCTTTCCCCAGTTCAAGAAAGTCCTACACATGAGAATGTGGTTCAACAAGAACCTTAGGTAGACAAAGAAGAAGAAAAGATCAAAATGATCTACTACTTGAGTGCCATAGGCTTCTATCAGGCAAATGCACATCTTCCCTTATCCTATGACTATATTGAGTTTGAGTACCTCAAACAACATGAACTTGAGATAGTCAAGGAAAGAAAGATCACCATAAGGAAACTAAGGGAAGAAGCTGCAAAGTCAAGAGCCATCTTCGAGAAGAGTATGAAGAAATCTACAGACAGGCAGAGGATGATGAGATTCTTGAAGTTGTATGGATTCTCCGGAAGAAAACTTGGCACTATGTCTTTGTCCACTATGGATGAGCACATCAGGGTAATCAAGCAGAAGATCAATAGTGAAGAGCTAATAAACTTACATTCCCTTCCAAGTCAAGCTCCACCTGAAATGGAGGTTAAGGTTGAACAACCTGAGACAACAAAACCTGAACCTCCTGCTGAGACTTAGCAAGTTTCATCTTCTAATCCACAGCAGGGTCAGTCTCCCTCTCCTTCTAAACCTGTGAGAGAGGAAGACCCAACTGAGAAAGACAAAGAAGATCAACTAGGTGTTGTAGGCTAGTCTTCTCAGTTAAAAGGAACAAAAAGAAAGAAAAGGATGGCTTCAAAGCCAAAGCCATAGAAGAAGAAAGAAACATCCTTTTCAGAACCTCAGGATGAGTCAGAACATCTTGAGGATGTGTAGCCAAAGGATGCTCCATCATCTCCCATTCAAACAGCTCCTCTAGGATCTGGGAGACCCATCTTGTCTTGGACATACGCCAAAAATCCAAAAAGATGGCATGTCATTAGAGAACAACGCACTGAGGATGTCTACACATGGCAAGACATGTTTAATCCGCCTCTACATGATCTCTTTAATATGAGAAGACACTTTGAGAGTTTGAGTGATCCTGATCATCTATGAAGAATGGGATGGTCATCATCATAATGAGGACTGTTAATATGTGAAGTCTTCAAAGTGTTTTGGTAGCATCAGCCTAGGGGTAGTTTGTAAGGATTATATGTTAAGGCTGATGCAACTCAAACACTTAAAGTCCCCTGCATGCATGCACAAGTGCATTGAAGAAGAATACTTCGGAAGATATTTCATAAGTAACAGAAATATTCTAAGTGTGAAATCTTTCGAAGCCAAGACCAATATCTTCTGAGGCCAAAGATGAAGTCTTCCAAAGCTTCAGAGAAGGTCTTTCGAAGTCAACACTTGAAGACAAATTTCTTTTGAAGACTTTTAGTATACATGCTCTATCTAATGTACTTTACATAAAGGTGGACCCACTTTCCACTGCAACTCTATAAAGTCACCAACTTACATGAGTTGGTGAAAAGATCCATGCTTTTAGTAATTGTACACTGAGCTCTTGAGTCTACAACTTTCTACTTCTTGTACTTTATCCTTTTTGTATGATGCGAGCTATGGCATGTTATAGTCACAAGTCAAAAGGCAATCTGCCTTTTGACTCTATAATTGATTTTGTTTGGGTCTAGTCAATTGTATCTTGTTGGCCTTCAAAGTATGGCCAACTGTAGGATGTAGTATATGCATCTCAAGTACTTGTGACTTTCCATTATGCTTTGCAACATTTGTTATAGAACTTGAGAAGGCAATATACTACAATCTTGAAAACCATCTCCTTATGTAATTTGCTATCTTGTTCTATCTCATTCTTACTTGTGTTCTTAGTATCATTACTTGTGGTTAATCAGGTTTCACTGTTTGATTAGTCAAGTTAATCTCCTCATTGTGTTGTTGTGTTGTAAGTGCATACCCTTCACCGGTCCTGCAGAGTTCTCCTATAATAATAGTTACAACGCAGGTATAAAGGCAGCTCTATATGAAGTCATATATGGTAGGAAATTCCGATCACCATTGAGCTGGAATGAGATCGATGACAACCAAGTAATGGGACCCGACATCGTGTTAGAGACCACGGACAAGATATTTAAAATCAAGGAATGTTTGAGTGCAGCCAGGGACCGTCGAAAGAAATACACTGACAGAAGATGAAAACCTTTGGAATTTCAAGTGGGTGATAGGGTAATGCTAAAAGTGGCACCACAGAAAGGTACCATGAGGTTTGGAAAGAGAGGAAAGCTAAGCCCCAGATACATTGGACCATTTGAGATACTAGCAAGTGTTGGTCTCGTGGCATATAAATTAAAGATACCTTAGGAGTTAAGTTACATACATGACCCCTTCCATGTGTCAAACCTAAAGAAGTGCCTGGTAGACAAGACATTGGAGTTACCATTGAAGGAAGATAGGATAACTGACAAGTTGAATTTCGTGGTAGAGCCCATAGAGATCACTGACTGGCTGGTCATCAAACTCAGATGAAGTTGCATACCCAAGGTCATGGAAAGATGGAATTCTAGGCAAGGACCTGAGTTCACTTGGGAATGAGAAGATGAAATAAGAAAGAGTTATCAACACCTCTTCATATCCACCCATTCCGAATCTAATTGAAGCTAAAATTTCAGGATGAAATTTCATAAACTGTGGGAGAATGTGACAACCGACCTCTAGGTCATAATGTTATCCTTATCAGCCTGCATCATTACCCGTTCAATGAATATTAATGTTAATATCATTATCATTGTTATTATTATGCCTATTATTGACATTTTTATTATTTCATGTGCACATTTGTGAATGTTTTAGCTAGTTCAAGCTTTACCATAGGAAAACTTAGTGTTCCAGGAAATTCAATTTGTCACCCTTGCAAAAAATAAATCATAATTGAAACAATTAAAATGTGTACATACACAAATAATTTCCAGATTAACGCATGCCTAATCATGCACAATACATTTCAACTAAGTAATTATACCATCTAATATACTACACTACACTACCAAACTACACTAAATAATTATATTTATAAAATAAAATTTTAATCAAAATACCCCTCACAAGACTCCCAATTGGCCGTCCCTCCCCTCCTATCCCCTTCCTTATACTCCACTCAACATCACCACCTTTGTACACCACTAACACTTCATGCAATTCAAGCTTTCATTTCACTCTCTTCTCTCTTCTCTTGGTCACAAGCAGAAACACACACACACACACTCAACAATTTTCTCTCTAATCCTATCCACAACATTCGTAGATCAACCACAAACCCCCATCGGTCGAGTCCAAGAAACCGAGAAAGTGGTATCTTGAGAGCTCTTAGTGCATGGTTCATACAAGTTTGAGATTCTCCAGCCTTTGTTCGAGGTTCTCCAGCGCATTTTGTCCCTCTACACTATCCAAATCGTGAACCACATAAAGAGTAAGCTTCATCTTACCCGAACCATGTATATCATGTGTTATTCCTTAATTTATCCACCAAAACACTTAGTTTCTTTACATAAGTCATTCTATAGGTGTAACCCGGTTTACACCTAGAAAACCCTATTTTTGGGTGTTATTACACCATCCATCTTGCACAACTTGTAATCTTTCGAAGCTAAGCATGTAACCTGCTCAAAATAAGTTTCCTAACCTTATAATAACCTGCTTTTAAAGTTACAAAAGGTTTGGGTAATGTATAATCACAAGTTACAACGTTTAGCACATGTGTAATGGGTGAAAATGGTGTAATCACTATGTTTCCATCTTGTCCATGAGTTGTTTGATGAACCCATGGGCTAGGCATGATATTTCAATAGGTTTTGGATGATATTGGGTGTATGATGAGATGTTAATGGCTGAAAATAATAAAGTCTTAGATTTGAAAGCAATTTGGTCCTATTCGAGGATTAGAAAAGTGGTAAAACGACTTAAAAATAAGAGAACATAGATTTAGACCATATTAAAAAGTATTCCAGTGTCAAAAAGGGTTAACAAAGTGTTTTGGACTAGATTTGTCGATTAAGTGGTCAAAAGATAAGTTAAAAGGTATTTTTAAATAAAAACGGGTATTAACCGGGTGATGTTTTGAGGAAAATACTAGAAATAATGGTATAAAACCAAAATCCATGGGAAAAATGTTATTTCCGTAAGTTAAGTGCTATAAGATTTAAAGGTGTTGAAAAATTGGTCAAACAAGCCTTTAAACGGTCATTTACGGGTAAAAATGCGTTTTAACGGGTTAAACATAAAATTTAGATTTTCACCAAAAAGTTGCTTGAAAGGCATTCTTAACAGATTATAAGCTTATATAATTTCCTTAAAAAAATATTTAATTGATCTAAGACTAATGATATTGAAATCAACAATTAGCAGTTAAAAACATTCGGTTTTACCGTAACCGATAACCAAATACATAAAAACATCAAACCCGGACCTAAAATCTGAAAACTTAGGGTAAACTTACTTAAAATATGCTACATAACTTCAAGAACCTAATTTTTGGCCATAAAAGTCATTAAATGCAAGAAATGAAACTTTAGGGTAGAAATTGTAATTTTGGAAACTTGGAGGACTAAACTATAAGTTTTGCTAAACGTAAATTAACCGACCCTTTTGACTAATAATAATTTAAAGGACTCAAACTAAATTTTCTAGATGATCTAACATGGTAAATCATGTATTCTTTCCTAAGAAACCCTAACTTTTTATAAAAGGAAACTTTTTACATAAAGACTTAGCAAATTAAAAGCTATTAAGACACTAACCTCATGACATACCTAGTGCATCTACAAAACCCTAAAATTAGTGTCTTAACACTTAAATCTTGATGTTAGGGTGCTAGACTTGAGACTTTTTCCCCTATACATGAAGGATCCTTTGCTTGAATTTTATGGTGGGTTCTAGTGTTCCATTTTTACTATTGTTTTTGGGATGAAACATGCTATACTTGAAATGAAAATTCTTATGAGCTATTGTATGATACTTGAATGTTGGGGTTATTGTTAGAACCTGCGTTTATTTGTATCACGATTATTAATTCTTGTGTGAACCGCTTGTTTTATATGGGTAGATCTACTTGGGGATTCCCCTACACACAATGCCTTTCGTGATGAACGGGAAGGCTACCACACTAAGATCATGCGGTGTCCTTTGTGGCATGTGAAAAGTTTTTATAAGATACTAGGTGAACCATCGGCAGGTATGGTCCACTGTTTTGAGGCTCTGTTCTTCCTTCGGAA
The DNA here is from genome assembly GCA_018326385.1 of Flaveria bidentis. Lineage (NCBI taxonomy): Eukaryota > Viridiplantae > Streptophyta > Magnoliopsida > Asterales > Asteraceae > Flaveria > Flaveria bidentis. Next base: position 12,662 of record BJCM01212642.1, read on the forward strand.
TTAACCGGTAAACATATGTTTTGAAGAGGCTAGCCGGAACTGAGTACAGGGTTGATTATGATCCCCCACAGTATTTAATCTTTGATTCTTTTAAATCAAATATGGATTCTATTGAATCCTTTTGTTTTTAAACTTTAAGCACTTGAATTCACCAACTTTTTAGTTGACACAATTTCTTTTTGAGTGAGTTTCAGGTAATCCATGAAGGGACTCTAATAGTTGTTGAAGACCTAGACCTAGCACCGTGACCATATCATTGGCTTAGTTGACTTTAAAAACAATTTGAACAATTTATAATTATTGTTAATCATTACACTTTGTCTTTATGTTGGATGTAAAACTCAGTCGGGGCTTGATCTGTTTCTAGCCCTAATTTCCTTTAAACTTTAAATTCCATGTGATGTTCTCTCCTTTTGTGCTCTTTTGATGGTTTGTTTCCACTGCCATATGTGTTGGTAGTCTGTGACGTCCCACCCTACCTGGGCCCGGGGTGTGACAAGTAGAAAGCAGTATTGGTGAATCAATGGAAGGGTGACAAGAAGCAAGTCAAGTATTGCAAACATTTGTTTGTTTTAATGCTTTCTTTGTTAAACAGTACCCAAAAACATCAAAGAGGCTCTTTAAGACAATAGTTGGATTGAAGCAATGGAGGAGGAATTGCTACAGTTCAAGAAGTAAGAAGTATGGCAACTGGTAGATCTTACCGAAGGGCAATACCCTATCGGTACTAGATGCCTGTAAAGAAACAAAACTGATGATAGAGGGATTGTCATCAGAAATAAAGCAAGACTAGTGGCACAGGGGCATACACAAGATGAAGGAATTGATTATGACGAAGTGTTTGCACCTGTTGCTAGATTAGAAACAATATGAATCTTTCTTACATATTCAGCATCCATGAAGTAAACTGTTTATCAAATGGATGTGAAGTGTGCTATTTTGTATGGAAAAATTGCTTAAAAAGTAGTGAGTCAATGATCTGGCTTTGAAGATCCTGGTTTCTCTCACAGGGTGTACAAGCTTGACAAAGCCTTGTATGGTCTTCATCAAGCTCCAAGAAAGTGGTATGCGGCTCTATCATCTTTCCTTCTTCAACATGGATATGAAAGAGGAAAAGATTGATCAGACTCTCTTCAGAAAGAGATAGGAAGAGACATGTTGTTGGTCCAGATGATATCATTTCTGGCTTAACAAACAAGCAACTCTATAAAGATTTTGAAGACCTTATGCATTCAAAATTTCAAATGAGTGCAATGGGGGAACTCATGTTCTTTTTAGTAGTGCAAATTCAATAGACAACCGATGGAATCTTCATCAATCAAACAAAATATGTAGAAACAATGTTGAAGAAATTCCACCTTGCTAACTGTTAGTCTATCAGAACACCTTTTCATACTAAAGTGAAGATAGGTTCAGATCCAGAAGGAATATCAGTAGATCAGACTCACTATCGATCCATGATTGGTTCACTTATGTATCTAACAGCCAATAGGCCTAACATTATATTTGGTGATTCTGTGCGTGCGCCAGATATCAAGCTAATCCTAAGGAATCTCATGTGAATGTTGTCAAGAGGATATTTATATATCTTAAGGCCAAGCCAGGTCTTGGTTTATGGTATCCAAAGTAAGGAGACTTCAATCTCTAAGCCTACACTTACAATGATTATGGGGGATGCAACTTCAATAGGAATTCCACTTCTGGCGGTTGTCAATTTCTTGGTCCTAGACTGGTCTCCTGGCAGTGCAAGAAGCGGACAAACGTATTTATTTAAACAGCAAAAGCTGAGTACATTGCAACATCAACTTGTTGCTCACAAGTTCTCTAAATTCAAAACTAGATGCTTGATTATGGTTTTAACTTCTTGCACACTCAAATTCACATTGACAATACAATAGTTGTTTTCTTTACAAATAACACAGTTCAGCACTCAAAAACAAAACATATTGAAATTAGAACTGAGAATCATGTGCTGAAAAAAGGGTTATTCAAATTATTTCAAATTACAACTGAAAATCATATAGTTGATTTATTCACCAAGGCATTTGAACTTAGTAGATTTGAATACCTAGTTCGATCAATTGGCATTATTAACCTTGAACAAAATCAAAAACATTAAAAACAATTAAAAAAATTAGAAAATCACAAAAGGAAGTCAATTTTGATGAAGAAAAAGATATATACACTATGTGGGTAGGCTCAACTTGTAAAAGAAGATACATGTTGTGATGAATTAAAATCTTATTCAATTGTGAAACACTCATCTCAGAGTAGTGGTAAGCATTGGCTTATTCAAGTGTTTATGTGTGTAGTAACTTAAACACACCAGGTAATGATCTTCTATCAATCTCTTTCACATATATCAGTTTCTTCTCTGTTTTGTTGAGAAAAGACCTGAAGAAACAAGCACATAGTGCTCATATAATGATCGAAAAGATTCCCAATAAGGAACACATCCAAATTGGATGAAAAAACAAAAGAATACATTCCTTGTGAATGAACAAAAAGAATTCCATTATAGATCAACCTTCCAAAGTGAAGTGAAAAAGAATCCCAATGAGGATCAAATCATGAAAAGGATCAAAATATAAAAATCCCAATAAGGATCAGTGAAAATGAAATCTCATACCTTAAATGACCTGGTCAAGAAAGTTGTGAAAAAATAATATCATGCATTACATGAGCATGATTGATCATACCATGCTTTTGTGTGTGAGGTACATGTTGAATAATCAAATCAACTAAAACATGATAAATATCACATGCATTAAAATATTGACCATCTATGAGTTTAAGAGGACAAACATACCTTCAATCAATAAGTTCATGAACATGTCTATTTTACTAACAATAAGAGTGCACATGTGTAATGAAAGATTGATATGATCCCAACAAAAGGTATACTTTCTCTTCATGTTTAAATCACAAAACAAAAATATCTCCACTTTTTAATAATTAAATGATTTAAATCTAAATTTTCTGTCTAATTATGGATAAACTTTAGGGGGAGTAACTAAAATTTTTGATCAGTTTGTATAGATACTTACTTTCTAAAATCACTTTCTTAAAACTTCAAAATAAATCTAAAAAAGAATATTTGTGTTGGTGAAAAAGTTATACTATACTATCTAAGCTTAATGTAGATTCTTGGAAGCATAAGTAGTCTAAGATTAGTCGAACAATGGGAAACTTGTATCACTTCTGATATACAAGTCAATCCAAGCAAGAATTGATAACTCCAACAACATCCAACAACTTCATATGACACAATTCAATCAAAGACTGTTCTTCATAACAAGAAAAAGCCAAAAAATGAGATTTTTTCTGCAAAAACATTAAGTTTTGACTAAGTTCAAAAGTTAATGCGGGTAAGTGCATTGGTTAATGCGGGTGAAGGTAACCCATGCATATAACCAATGTGGGTAACTGTTTATGTCATTTATAACAAAGTGAAACCAATGCGGATAAGGACTTTACCGCTTTTTTGTCAAACAAGTATACATAAAAAGTTTGAAGTGTTAAAAACCTATACGGACAAAAGTGTTCTACCGTATTTGTTAATGTTTTTGACATCAACACTTTCATTACCGCATTTATTTTTACTCATCCGGATTCTTGAATGTTTTTGACATCAACACTTTCATGTATGTCAAAATGAATAAACAAGTGCTTAATCTCTTGTCATGATGATGGTCAAGAAATGCGGACAACTTTGTTGTTCAGCTGCATTTGTTGAAGTAAATATGGATAAAGGAATTTTACTCTACCACATTTTTTATTGTGATCAATTACGTACTAACTTTGTTCAACCATATTTGTAACAGTCAACAAATGCTTAAAAAAACTTTGTTGAACCACATTTGCTACAATGAACAAATGCTTTCAAGTTTTTCACTTCCACATTTGTAACAGTACACAAATACTGATGAACAAAACTCTTCCGCATTTGCTATAGTGAATTTAAAATTTTACCATTTGTTCTGAAACTTGTAAGAAGTTGTAAAAGACAATATTTGACTATTTAAAGCCATTTCAAAAGGTCATTTAATACTTTTCAAATTTGAGAGACTTTAAAGTGCGACGAGCGAAACTCACTGTTGTTTGTCAATCATCATCACCATCAACAACCTATTTTCTATGATTTATTTACTTTGATTAGTCAGTTTCAATTCACTACAACGGTAGTATGAAATAAAAGGTAAAAAACTTTGAATTTTATGACCAAAAATGTCGGAGTTTTGAACCAATGATAAAACTAAAACCCTAGGTCAAGAAAGGAAACTCAAAATCAGACTTGATTTAAGAAATGATGATTATTTTCAACTACAATGAACATGTTAAATAAGAAGAATAACAACCAACAAGTGAATTTCCAAACCGTGTTCATCGTATGAACAGAGAATAACAAAAGATGGAAAATGTTGAAATCAATTCTTGAATCTAAGAGTTGAAAAGAGGTTAAAGACAACAAATATGATCTCTCCAAACATGAAAAACCAAATAATAGTGTTTATTTATGATAACATCAAGCTTAGGAATGATTCTAATGGAACAGTACCTTCAAATAGTCAAGTTTGACCGTCAAAAGTAAAATTAAAAAAATTACTTGATGTATGCTCTACAATTTGTGAGTCCTATCATTTTTCTAGTTCGTATGTCTCTAATGCAAGGTACATGGAATATCTCACATGGACCAAGCTCCATAATGTCAGTGGTTATCTTGACCCTGATGTGCCCGAGGCTAAAGATCTTAGAGACATGATCAGATTAATTTCCACTACTAGAGTGGCTCATGCAATTATATTTAGACCAATTATGAGTGATTCATATGTTCTTTTTGGAGCACTGTTGAGGTGACAAAGATAGATGGTGTAAGGACTCTGTCTCAAAGAATCTCAAATGATCACATATTGGCCATCACTAAATAAATTGTGAGACAAGGTCTGTGGTTTGGTGATGATGCCAACAGTCCCATAAAACTTAAAGATGATGAATGAGTACTTTCTTTTCCAACATTGGATATGATGGAGGAAGGCAAACAGTTTGAAAAAGGATTAGTTGACTTACAATGGAGATTCATGATTCATCTCTTCCAACACTATCTGTCAAAGAGAAAGACTAGATGGAATGACATTCCAGTAATCACATCATCTGCCATATGTGCTTTATGCACTAACTGGTCATTTAACATGTCTGCCTATGTGTTTAATGGTTTGGTTTCAAACATCCAGGAAGGGAGAAGACATATGTGTCCTATGTATCCAAGATTCTTACAATGTCTTATCAATGAATCTTTCCCAGACATTCTACATGAAGGTCCTGTGATGGATATTCCTTATTATGATGCTAAGTCTTACAAGTACATCAAATAGAGAGATCCTAGGAACTTTTATAGTGGAACCCAATCTCCTATGTTACCCTAGATGCTTTGATAGATTAATCCAGAAGAACATGGTGAAGAACTAGAGGCTCTTGTTGATGAGCCAAATCAAGAAGAAGAACCATCTGCTCATGATCAGCAAACTGCTGATGAGAAAGTTGTAGAAAAGAATGAAGGAAAAAGGATAGTGTCACCCTAGGTTGATGTAAGGGGTGACCTTCACACTAGGCCATCTGTTCATGAAACTGATATAGCCTCACCTTTCATGCCCTCACCTATACCATCACCACAAAGACTACCAATCCCAACACCACAATTACAACCCATCATCTCTCCACATACATCACCCATACACTCACCTCATGTTTCACCAATCCATCATTCACTTGAATCTCCTGTTCAGCCATCCCCTGTTTCTACTAAACCTGTTGAGTATGGTGGCTCTACTAGATCTTCAGAAGAATCAAAATCATTATCTGATGTTGAGGATCATCATAGACAAATGCGTGTTAGGAAAGCTATTTCTAAGGCTATTCCTTCTTAAAGTGTTGTTGAATCTAAAATGAATAGGCCTGATGAGAAGGATGATATGTTTTCTGAGCTGATGAAGAAAATAGCAAAGATGGAGAAACTATTGAACAGAAGATCTAGTATCATTCAAGATAGACTATTGGAGTTGGATGAAAAGGAGAATGAGATAATAGATCTAAAAGAAAAGTATGAGGTTGAAAAGAAATAGAAAGAAAATGAGATAGAAAGATTAAAGGCTGCTCTCCAACAATCAAGGGATGAAATAAGTGGTCATGTTGACACTTTAGCCATCCAAACCATTGCCAAGGAAGAACAAGAAGGATTGATTGAATATAAATTTGACATTATCATAGACATCCAGAACCTGATAGAAAGTCTAAACAAGAGAGTATCTAAGTTAGAACTGCTTGTTATGATAAAAAAAAGAAGCTGAAGCTGAAATGAAGAAAGATGATATGGTTGAGAAAAGAGAAGATAAAAGAAAAAGGGAAAGTGATAAAGAAAGTAGTGTTGAAAGTTCATCAACGGAGAGTAGTGTTAGGATCGTGTATTGGATGAAATACTAACTGATAAACGTGTATACCAAGTCAAATAGTGCGGAATCCTATTAGATTGGCGATCCAATCAGTGAGAACGCACGTAGAAACAATTGTAGATTGAATCTAAACGTTAAGAACGATTGCAAATCGATCTAGTGTGATCTATGAACTTGGAACAGAATCTTAGAAGTCTCTAGACGGCTAGGGTACGATTTAGTACGTGGGTTTTCAAAGTGTCACGTTTTCCCACGATTTAAGTGGTATTTATAGGTTAGGGTTTCTCATTTGGGCGACTAAACCATTAGCATGGTTCAGTCGTGCGATTAAGTGATGCAGTTGATCCATTCGCACGACTGAGTGTTCAGTCGTGCGACTGAGTCAATCTCATGTTACAATTGTGCGACTGATCTAGTCTCCTGGTTTAGTCGTGCGACTGAGTCATTAGCATGAAGTTGTTCATGCCTATGGTCCATTAGCATGGGCCATTCGCATGAGAACTTCATATGACTAAGTTTGAATATATTTCTCAATCATTATATTACTAAGATTAATTCAATCAACCACAAACCTATATAATTAGTTCAATATGCGTTAATAAATAATAAACATTCCTACACTGAAACATTAAACATTAAGATTATTCATCATATAATCTATTTCATTCAATTAATATGTTTCATTTACATTGAGGACATGACAAACATATTACATTAAGATCGTAAACTAGGTACATATGCATCTACAAGTTGTAATGAATCCCCTCATGCTAAACAAATGAGGTTCTCTAAGGCTGAGAAACTGGAAGAAACAAGCAAATCAAAACATGATGAATCAAGTATGGAGATGGTAATTTATACAAAGAAACTAGATGAAACTCACACTAAAGAGGGAGAACTCAATGATATGATTAAAGCTCTTTATAGCTTCACCATAGGCAAGTTCATCATAGATAATGATTTTTGGGATTTTATAGTTGATCAGAGGCCAGTTGCTGAACCCATTGTAGTGATTCCTCAATCTCCTGTCCCCATTAAGAAAGAATTAAGTATGCAAATAGTGCCTGTTGTATCATTGACTAATGAAAAAAAGAGCTTATTAGAAGACTATGTGAAGAGCAACAAAAGAGAGAAGAATCAGCTATTATTTCTGAAGAAAAAGAAAAGTCAGAGGCTGAAAAAGTTCCTCAAGAAGCTACAATGACTAAAGCCTCCTCTGGCCCAAGGATGAAAACACATACTAGGAGGAGGAAATACTTATCAGAGAAGGCAAAATGGAAAACACCAATGTTGGAAGAAGAACCAATTCTAGAAAGGAAAAAGATGACCCTAGAAGGCTTGCAACCATTGCTGAATTTCTATAAGAGCATGAAAAAACTAAAGCTCAATTGAAAAAGAAGGCTGAATTTGTTGATCTAGAGCAAGAAGAGATTGATGGTGGCTATGTGGTTGATGAACCAATAGCTCATTAAAGCCCTGTGAAGAAGGAGACATCAGTACAAGAGATGGTTGAGAAATCCCAAACTGATGACCTGATGGTGAAAGAAATGTTTTTAATCAACCATGGGTATGACCCTGATGAGGTATTTGAGATGACTTATGATGGACTATCCACTCCTCCAAGACAAAGCAGACATCCACTCCTCAATCACTATATCATGATCCCTATAGTATGACTAATAGGGAAATGAAGGACTATCTGTCTGGTCAAGGATATACAAAGAGAAAGCTGAGCAATATGAAGACTAATTCCCTAGACGCTGCCATCCTTAGGTTGAATAATGAAAAGAAAAAGAGGCTGAAGAAAACTAGAAGTGGAGATTACCATTAAAAAGCCAAGGACCCGAGTATCAACAAAAGACATGTAGCTCACCCATAGAGACCATGACTCTTTGGCACCTATTCTGCACAGATATCCTGAGTGGTTGGAAGAGCCTTCTTAGTTGAAAATTCAAGAAGGGCTAACCATTGTAGAGATGATTAGAGGTGTGTCTACTCCCAAAGGCAAGACTACTCAAAATATTATTGCTTGGAAGTATGATAGTGACTAGAACATGTTCATGGTGAAAAGGATTTTAGTGTTAGTGAAATTCTTCACAAAGTACTTTGCTCTTATGAACTCCCTACAAATCCATGATCTTAAGGAACTAGCCAATCTAGAGCTGATTAATCACAAGGCTATGTTCACGGGATATGCGTTTGAAGATATTCTAAGACTGTTTAGAAGAACATACAACTTCAAATCTCTCAAGGCTATCTGCATGAGGAAAGATAGATCCCTTATCAACCCCCTTGAAGAAAAAAAAACAAAACCAACCGAGGAGGTTGTGTTTCCTTAGCTTTAGGTGAAACCAACTGAATCATTGAAAAGAAAGATGGTGGCTTGAACTCATTTCTCCAAACCAATCTCCAATATCTATTATGATGAAAAGACATATGAGTTGGTAATTGATAGAAGATGGGTAGGAAAGAAAGGTGCTGAAATTAGATCGTTCAATGGATATGAGGTGAGATTGTTAGATGAATCCAATATCCACTACATATACACTAGACACTTTAGAAAAATAACCAATAAGCTACGAGAAAAAGACATGCAGTTCTTCTTAAAGTGCATTAAGATTCTGAAAATGGCATACCATCAAATTAGTGCAAAGAGAGAACAAAGGAAGAAGAAGAAGAGTCCTCTACAACTGGGAAATATTGGGAAGTTAGAAGTAGATGTAGATGGAGCTCTATTGATACATTAAGACAGGTTTGTCTATTGTGTCTATATGGGAACCTATTTCTCTTAAGAAGCTCCCCTTAGAAGCCATCTACACTATGGGCTAGATGAAGATCCATGTGCTAAACAGAGAGAAGATGTCTGATGCAAATGACTTTGTCAACATGATAAAGGCCATTTTGGATCCATCTCAAGTAGAACCACTTATTCCTCCACAAGACCTAGCAAAATCTTCCCAACCTCAACCACCATCAAACCCTTGAAGAACAGAGGTTGTAGAATCCTTAGGGGAAGTATTGTTGGACCCTGAAAGCATCATAAATGCCAAATCAAGTGGTGGGTTGATAGATGTTCTGGTAGAAGCCCCACAAGTCCATGAACCAATGCGGATGAAGAATTTGCAAACTAGACAAGTGTTGGATAACCGCATTTATATATGCGGAAGACATAGAACAAATGCTGACAAGTGTTTGTTCTTCCGCATTAATAAATGCGGATAGCTGGAAAAAAATGTTGACAAGTATTTGTTCTTCCGCAGTAACTAATGTAGATGCCCGACAACAAATGCACATGTGTTTGTTCATCCGCATTTGTCAATGTTGATGACCAAACAGTAATGCTGTAGACAAAGAAGAAATGCTCATGAACAAACACTAAAAGTGTTTGTTCATCCGCATTTGTCAAAGAGCCAAGTCAAAGTATAACATTTGGTGAATGTCAAGACCCAATATGTATCTCAGGTCAGAGGATACCAAATGATATTCTTACTCAAAATTACTTATAATAAATCCGGAATATTCCATGTAGTAATATTTGAGATGCGGGTCAGTCCAATATTTGTTTCCAACAAATATCTATGAACTTTGGCAGCAACCCTTTGCTCTATATTCATCCATATGAATATCTACCAATCCAAGCTTATGATAGTTTTATCCTCATACTTGTTCCCACAAGTATGAACGATTATGGACGTTTTGAGTAAATAATTTACTCAAGGATTTTTAAACATGCAAAATAGGAACATTGGTTGAAACATTATAACCAAATAATTTATTCAAGTAATAAAAGGTTTCAATACTCAAATACAAAATAAAAATATCAAATCCAGTCACTAGAATATCAAAGTCTCTTGGCACAAGTAGGACCTTCATGCTTTGCCTTTTCTAGGACTTTCGTGAGTGGATCCGCAATGTTTTGATCCTTGTGAACTTTGTGAATACATATCTTTCCCTTTTCAACTTCATCCTTTAAGTAGTTGAATCTCCGCTAAATGTTCCTAGTCTTTTTACATGCAAGGGGTTCCTTGATTTAAGCAATCGCACCGTCGTTAAGACAAAATATTTCTAGGGGGTCCTGAATGAAAGGGACAAGCACTGATTCGGCAATGAATTTCTTCAACCATGCAGCTTCTTGGGCTCCTAATGAAGCAGCGACGTATTCTGACTCCTTAGTTGATAATGCCACCACATCTTGCTTAGAGCTCTTCCAAGAGATTGCTCCTCCATTCAAGATGAAAATGTATCCCGATTGTGATCATGAATCATCCCGATCAGTTTGGAAACTCGCATCCATGTAACCTTTTACCACGAGTTCCTCCTTATCAGATCCATAGATTAGAAACATATGTTTAGTCCTCCTTAGGTACTTAAGTATGTTCTTAACAGCCATCCAATGGCTATATCCAGGATTTTGCTGGTATCGGCTTGTTATGCTCAAGGTGAATGACACGTCTAGCCTAGTGCATATCATTGCATACATGATGGATCCTAAAACAGACGCATACAGGATCCTCTTCATTTTGTCTTACTCGACCTTTGAGCTTGGACATTGAGTCATACTCAATATTTTTCCCCTTTGAATAGGTACGGTACCTATCTTAGAGTTTTCCATTTGGAAACTTTTCAAAATCTTATTAATGTACGCACTTTGATTTTAACCAATCAACCGCCTTGATCTATCCCTATAGATCTTTATTCATAAAATATAGGCGGTTTCACTAATATCCTTAATGGAAAAATAGCTTCCAAATAGTAGGATGTCATCGACATACAATACTAGGAAAGTGATGATGCTCCCACAAGCTTTCTTATATACACATGCTTCATCAGTGATTTTGATGAACCCAAATTTGATTACCTCTTGATCAAAACGGTGATTCCAACTTCTTGATGCTTGGTTCAATCAATAGATTGATTTCTTTAACTTGCATACCTTGTTAGGATGTTTTGCATCGACAAATCCTTCAGGCTGAACCATGTAGACATCTTCCTCAATATATCCATTTAGAAAAGCGGTTTTGACGTCCATTTGCCAAATCTCGTAATCATAATGAGCAGCTCTGGCAAGTATTATCCTAATAGAATTTAGCACTACAACTGGCAAGAAAATCTCATTATAATCAACCACTTGAGTTTGAGTGAAACCTTTTGCTATAAGTGTAGCTTTATAAGTATCCATGTTTCCATGCATATCGGCTTTCTTCTTGAAAACCCACTTACTCCCAACTACATTGGATTTATGAGGTGGTACAACCAAGTCCCACACTTGGTTGTCATACATGGATTGCATCTCAACGTTCATGGCTTCAATCCATTTGTCACAATCCAAATTGGATAGTGCATCATGGTATGTGGTTAGTTCATTGGATTCTACTGCATAGCATCCATCTACGAAAAATCCATATCTTTCAGGTGGATTACTAATTCTACCAGTTCTGCAAACATTTTTTTGTGTATTGATCAACCATTTGATCATCCTCAACATCCTCATGTTGAGTGGTAGTGTCAACCAAACGTGTATCGGGTTGTGGTTCTTGAACCTCTTCAAGATCCACTATTCTACTGCTAACTTCTTCCATAAGGAACTTAGCTTCTAAGAACTCATCCTTCTTGGCAACAAACGCCTTTTCTTTGAATGAATTATAGAAAAAATATCCTATAGAATCTCTAGGATATCCAATAAAGATACACTAAGTGGAATGACTTTCTAACTTGTTTGAGGTGGGAGTCTTAACATAAGCCTCATAACCCCACACCTTTAAATATGATGGAGATGGAACCCTTCCATGCCATATTTCAAAAGGTGTCCTTTCCACTGTAAGGCCCCATTCCCAGGATGCTCACAGTTGGTCAATTATCGCACATAAAACATATATTTTCATTAACTTAAAGATATCATTGCAGCGGAAACATATAAAACATCCAATTCATTATGATCACTTTGGTAAAATAATACATTGTTGACTGGTTACAAAAAACATCATTAGTTGTATTACATTACAAAAACGTCATATTTCCATCAAATGGATGCCATCCAAAAATGCCAAGTAGATGTCCCGTGCCATCCTCAGCAATGTGCACCTGCCAACTGGAAAAATGCATAAAAAGTCAGCGTTGTTGAGTGAGTTCTAGTTTTCACATAAAACATACTTTACATTCATTAAAACTGTCCTTTACTTTGCATGTGATCAGACATTATATGTACATATAGATAATACCATTATTATCCTCATCATTCATCCTTTAACTTCCATTCGTTCATACATTCTTATTTTCATTCATTCGTTCATAATTACATCTTTTCTTTCCATCAAAACCATGAACTTTACCCTTCATGCTTATGGTACTAGGCCTAAGCCTATCATAGACCTTCATTCACAGTGCCCAACACCTCTGGCCACAGTACCTAAGATAAAGTTCAGGTATACCATTGTCATGTGCTATGCCCTTCATGCTCATGGTACTGGACCTAAGCCTATCATAGACCTTCATTCACGGTGCCTAGCACCTCTGGTCACATTACCTAAGGCAAGCAACAATGGTTCCATACAAATGGTCAATCACAAAGAAAGACCCCAATGTGCATCCTCCCGGGGTAGCGAACCCTCACACCGTTGGGCTAACACCTTTTAATGGCGTGTCCCGACATACAAGGCTTGCAAGACTTTTGTTACCTTTCATCGTTCATTAATGCATGCATACCATCGTTATGTTCCTCTTTTCATTACTTTCCACTTTACGTTATATAATACTTTTCGTCTCATTCATTAACCATCAACGCAAAGCCGTGAAAAAATACATACATAAACAGGAACACCAATAAGATCATACTAATCATCATACGTACCAGCATGCATACATAATATTAATCATGCCCATCCCATAATCACCAATCATACATCACATAAACCATCACACATCATCATCATGCATCATACACTCACATACATAAACATATGCACCACAAGCATAAGTCATCATAACACATAGCTGACCAACCGCGGGACAGCGGGGGTTCGGGGGCGGCAGCCCCTGATAGCGGGGTTCTAGGGGCGGCAGGCCCTAGTGGGGTCTAAAGGGCAACGCCCCTGGCTGGGGCCGTGCTGTACTTCTTAAAATCTCGGTCATTTAAATTGTATATTTTATATGCATTTCTAGCCCCAAACTAGTTCAAAACCTTTAAAATAAGAGATCTAGAACTCACCTGAACTCAGTGAGTAACTTCTCAATCAAGCTTTCAAAGGAAGGGTTGCACTACATAGCCTGTAGATAAGTTAACACTCAAGGGAGTTAATTTCTACCTAATTTCACTGCTAATTTCCCGGCAAGATTAGCAGTTTTGCTACTAGTTTCGCCAGCAGTTTTGCTAGTAGTTTCGCTTGCATCTTCGATGCCAGTTTCGCTATCAGTTTCGCCCAACTTTCGTTGGAAAACCATGTATGCGAAACTACCTTCGAAACTATAGTTTCGCAGGAAGATCCACAGTTTTGCTGGACGAACAACTAATTTCGTTAGATGAAAACCCAGTTTCGCAGAACGGGCTGAAAAATACGAACCAACCCATTTTTGACCCAAAACATCAATCTTTTACATCCAAAACCTTGGTTTATCACCCAATAAGCTATATCTAAGCTTCTTACATGTTTTCTTACACAAAAACATGACTTTTTGGGCGAATTTTTACCACTTTCAAAAACCCCAAACCTAGAATCCGGGTTTACATCAAAAGGAATGATTACATGATGTTTCTTACCTTGATTTGTGGTGTTTTCTTGTTGTTTGGATGCCCACGAACACCGATCTTCAATCCCGAGATCAATCGAGCCTTGAATCTTCAATTTTTCTCTACTTTCTCTTTCTACTCTCTCTCTCTCTTGAACTAGAGTGTTGAGTTGCAAATGAGAGCTACTCAAGCAGATCCGTTTATATATACCGGGCATTCCCGGGACCTTAAACGCGCCAAACACGTAACCCGTAATGTCTTCTCTATCTAAAGCCCATATACATCTTATTTTTATTAAATGATCTCGTCTAAGCCCATCATTACTATTTGGCTCGTTTAGACATTATTCGGGGCGTTACATCCACTTTCTTGGTTGGGGCCATATTCAAAATACTAGCCGCAGCGAGCAAAGAGAAACCCCAAAATGATAGAGGCAATGAGCTTCTAGCCATCATAAATCGAACCATATCCAATAGAGTTCGATTTCTCCTCTCGGACACACCATTGTGTTGTGGTGTTCTTGGTGGAGATAGTTATGAGACAATCCTACAACTTCTAAGAAGATCTATAAAATCATCATTTAGATATTCACCACCTCTATCGATGCGGAGAAATTTTTTGACTTGTTGAGTTGATTTTATACTTCATTTTGGAAGGTTTTGAACATTTTAAAAGCTTCATATTTGTGTCTTAACAAGTACACATACCCATATCAACTATAATCATCGGTATAGGTAATGAGCTATCTTTTATTGTACCTAGTCATTGGCCTAAAAGGACCACATACATCCGAATGTATGATACCTAATAATTCTTTTGTCCTTTCGGTTTTGCCACTAAAAGGTGCCTTAGTTATTTTGCCTTGTAAACAGGATTCACATACATCAAATGAATCATATTCACTTGCTTTTAAAAGGCCATTCTTTTGAAGTGTTTGTATGCACTTCTTGTTTATATGACCAAGACGACAATGCCAAAGACAGGTGTCACTCAAATCCAGTTTGAGATTCTTCATGGTGGTTGGTACAATGAGCTATCATATAATGTGTTTTCACAAACCAATTCATAAATACCATTTATAGGAGTAGCTTTAAAATAAAAGATGTCATTTAAAGAAACATGAATTTCATTTTCAATAAATGTCAAAACATACCCATATTGTCTTAACTGGGCAACTAAAATAATGTTCCTAGTCAAACTAGGAGCATACAAAACATTGTTCAAACTTTCTTCCAAAACATTTAGAAGCTTCAAGATGTAGTCCCATCGGTCTTTAACTTGAACTTTTGCCCCATTTACCATGTAGAGGCTTACATCCCCTTTCTTGAAGTCATTACTTATTCGAAGCGACCTTTTGCTTCTTATTTGCTGGTTTTGGTGGTGGTGCTCTTACAACTCCCTTTCCATTTCCCTTAACGTACCCTTTACTTTTGGCAACACTTGCCTTTGATGCGGGGTGAGGCCTCTTCTTGTTCCCACCTTCATTGATGGTGAGAACGGGTAAAACCTTTTTACCCATGGCTGCCTCGGTTGTTTTGAGCATGGAGTGAAGCTCACTTATGTTCTTGTCCCACCCGTTATGTTATAATTCATAACAAACATATCAAACCTCTTTGACAACGATTGGCAATTTAAACCCTTTGAAACTTCTAGAGATATGGGATCGACATAAACATCATATGTATAGTCGGCATGTTAATCCCATCAACACCATTTGTAAACCACATTGTAGGTGATCCATTAACATGGTTTGCAAATCAAGTCACCCTACTTACACATATATATGAGTTTTCTAACATAAGTGGTTAGGTGACCTTTATCCCATAAATATGGTATCCCCACCTCAAATCACAAATTCCCTCAAAAATGGTTAGGTGACCTTTATCCCATTAAGAGTTTCCAAGTGACTCATGTGTCGTGCAGAAGGACGATGTTAAACTTGTTTTCAAAAGAAATGTTAAGTTTTTATAATTCTAGTTTAGAAATCTCTACGTACCTTGTATTTGCATGCTTTCAAACACATATTAGCATATGGTTCCCTTTTTAATAAAACCCCTTTTATTAAAATCATTAATCCTTTTATTAACCACTTAATAATAAAGAACCATCAATTTTTAGCTTGGTATGGTTATTTATAAGTTTGTTATGCATGTCCATATATCAAACAACAACCATAAAACAAACAACCAAACAAACATAAGCATACAATCACAAGTGCATAACCATAGCCTCTATGTTGACTACACTTGTTTGCCATCACAAGTGTTGTCATTAGGTATTTCATAAGGGTTAACAATGACACATCAAAATGTGTCCATGAACTCGCACTTGAATCCCCATCCAAATGCTTCAAGTGTCCATGTCTTTTGTGTCCATCCTTTTAGTCTTCCATTTGGTCTCCAACTTGTGCGTCTTCTTTTACAAAATTTATATCCTAATACAATTTTTCTAATAAAAGAAATGCACCTAATCTATTTATTACATAACCAAAGAATAAATAAATTACAAGCCAAAGATACAAACACAAAATATTATTACATCACTTTGGAAGAATAAAACCAAACATGACAAATATTCAACCAAATCCAAAACACACTTGGTTAAGGCTATGTTATGCACAAAAACATGTATCCAAATACAATATTCAAGAACAAAATGAACTCCCTTTTTAACCATTAAAATTTCAGCCAACATAAACTAAAATTTTTAGGGTTTTTGTCCAAACAATATTATCAACCACTTGACTTTAATCTTTCAAGATTTATTCTAAAGTATGTAAAATAAAACTTGAAAGACAAGGGATTCATATATCTATAACAAATCAACCCCTAATGGGTTGAAAAAGTCCAACAAAACTAACTTTTCTTGGACAATTGAAGCAAGTTTTCCACATAACCGGCTCTAGATGGCATTGTTGGATTTGTTACAAGTTTATCCAAGATAGTTTAACCATTTAAACCAAAAATGCAGCGGATATAATTTGATATGAAACTTGTTTTAGTGCTGAAATTAAGCCATTTATTAACCAACATAACAAACCTAAGAACAAAGTATCAAATATATGTGAAAAGAAATGCTATCAAACATAAACAACCATAGGGTATTCTTAGAATACAACCTTTCTAAGAACAAGAAGATGTGAGATGTAAATCGATGGAGAAGATGACGATGTTCTTGAATGCAAGCCTCCAAAGGAGAAGACCTCAAGCTAGTATACCCACAAGCTCATGAAAACACCTTACTTGTTAGGAAGTGCAACACTAAAGTCTTCTTCTTGCACCACTATTCAAATCCAAAAATTTTAGCTAGAACCTTCTTCAAATCCAAAATTTTTAGTAAGAAACATGAAGAGAGAGTTTGCTATGTGTGTGAGAGAGTGTGTGTATTGAGTGGAGAGTAAAATTGGTTCAAGTCTTGTATTAAAACATGAAAAGGAATCCCAAGGAATACACCAATGGGGCAGCCGAATTAGAGGTTTAAAAATGGGTTCCCACCCATTTTAATCTTTATAAAATTTTGCACTCTTTAACACACAAGATTATAAAATTAAACCCCTTTTAATTTTATAACTTTAACACCCTATTATTTGTGATTATTTAACCAACTTAAATAATAATACAAATAATTTGTCATGAACAAATTATCCATATAATTGATCTATTTCAAAAGCAATAATTTAGAAAGCTTATTTTCTAAATTGGTGTCAATATTTATTTGTATGATCACATCAATAAATAAATATATATCGGTATTTGTTTAGTTTGTTATTAGGTATGCCCCGAGTTGGATTATAACATACTCACCACATCAATCTTGTATGTTTCTTTGGCATACAAGATACAACAATTAGTTGGAAGTATAACCCTGACTACTGAATGCATTCAAGAGCTTCCCAAAATGGAATTTGATAAGATTCGTTCTGCTATCACTACTGAATGTTGATCTAAGTGAAAGAGCCATGTTGTTGGAGAAAGAGAAACAGAATGGATTGAATGATAAATTTGAATCGTTTGGTTTATGAAGGCTGAGTGGAGAAGGTCGAAGAAGGATAAAGATTGGGAGACTGAGAAAGGGAAGATCGTGCTAAGGGTGAAACCCCCAAAATAGTGAATATGATATGGTTGTCAGATCCTCAACCCTAGTGATTACAAAAGTTTGAAAAATGGTTCTTTGATAACAACACAAGGGAGGCAGTGATCTGAGTGAAGGGTGGAGTTGAATACAAATTTTTTGACCTTATGGAGATATTTACTTTATATGATAAAGATTTGGAGACCCTTTGTGGCAACCATATTAGGGCTGGGGCAGGGGAGGAGACAAGAAAGGAAGCCAGTCTGTTCATGACTATTAGTGAGAGTAGAAGTGAAAGAGTTGGCTGAGAAAGTAAGGGCAAAAGATAAGATAAGAATGGATGCGTAGGATCTTTCCAAGAAATTTTATAAAGCTAGTGCACGGGCAGAAGTAGCTAATAACTCAGGAGCTCACGAGGGAGAATCAGTGGCTGAAGCTTCTAGGGATGATGCTCAGGAACTGACAAATAATCATTAGAGGCAGCGGTGGAGATTGTAGCCGATCAAACAAATTAAGACTGATGAAGACAATGAGGTCCAAAATAGAGGATTATTGAAGATCATGTTTACGTTGGACTCACTTTAGTTAGACTTTGTTTACATTTCATTGAAACAGGTTTAATGTTAGTTTACTTTTGTTTGTTGTTTCTTTTATTTAGTTCTGCTGTCCAGCGAAACTGCAGTTTGGCTCATAATCAGTTGTTTAGTTCACTTGGTGAAACTGTTGGTTCTACTGGGTGAATCTATAGTTTGGTAGCATAGTTTTACTGACAGCCAAACTGTTAGCGAAACTATAACTTCTATATATAGTTTTGATCTTGCTTATTGTTGAGGATCCTTTCAAACCCCTAATCGAATATTTGTGTTGCAAGAGACCTTTGTAAGATGTTATTCTAATAAAATATATTTGAGCATTGTTTCTTTTGATTGTATTGAATCCTTGATTGTTTATATTTGAATACTATGTGGTTGTGATCAATTATCTTCATCTTCATTGTTTGACTTTTGTTTGTGATATTGAACAATTGAATATATCAAGTGTACTGTAAAAAGATCAAATGGACCAACAGAACAAATGAAAGGAAGAAAAGGAGAAAAAGATCCTTAAGGTAAAGGGAGCAACCGAAGACTGAGATGGTTTCTCTAGTGATGCGGAGGAAGAGGAGTCGGTGCAAGAAATGGTACGCGATTGTAACTACGGGGCATTCCAAAGATGCAAGCCCCCTATTTTCCATTGTAATGGCACTGATGTTGCTGCTCACCGGTGGGTAAGGGAGATGGAGGTTGTACTTGATATCAGCAAGTGCAAGGAAGATTAGAAGATGAAGTTCGTTGCCCACTCATTTCTGGACTCCGTCCTATGTTAGAGGGAAAATATTGTCCAGGTTGTGGGTAGTAGGGCCATCAGGAGGATGAAGTGGGCAGAGTTGAAGAAGTCAGTGATTGTGGAGTTATGTCCTCATAGGGTGTTAGACAAGGAAGAGAGTGATTTCTTGTAGCTGGAGGCGGGAACTATGAAAAATAAGCAGTCACCACCAAGTTCAATGAGAGGGCATGGCTGGGGCCAAATCAGGTGATGCCTCAGTCACGAAAGGTTAAGAGGTTCTATCAGGGCTTGCCGACAGATATTCATAGGCACATGATCGCCGCTCGGCCATGTACTTTTAGGTTGGTGGTTGTTTTGGTGAGAAGGGTGTACGACGAGGGAGAGGTGGTGGTGGCTGAAGCGCGCAAGAAGGGTGGTCGTGACCAGAACTGGAATGGGAAGCAATTTGGACGGGGTGGTGCCCCGGCAAACAACAAGAGTGCGTGGGTGGATGACCGGTGTTTGGTATCATCCGGTGCGGGGTTGAAAAGGTGCGGCAAATGTGGAATGGAGCATACGAGAGAGTGTAGATGGGGATTGAATGTATGCTTGAAGTGTGGAAAGCCTGGTCATATGGCAAGAGAGTGCAAGGTGGCATGGTGTTATAACTATGTTGGGTATGGCCACATGAGCAGCGACTGTAGAAAACCAAGGTCTAAGAGTTCCTGGTTGAAGAAGAAGATCGAGGCGGAAGGGTAAAAGGCGAGTCATCGAGCCTTCATGATGACTCATGAGGAGGCTAGGATGGACCCTGATGTTGGGTCAGGTATGTTTCTAATAAACTAAACTCTTGCCTCTGTGTTTTTTGATTTGGGTTCTATTAGGAGTTTCATTTGTACTACCTTTTATGCTAAGTTGTCTATTAGGAATAGGAGTATTGATGAGCCCTTCAATGTAGAAAATTCCATAGGTAAGTCTACCAGGATTTCTGAGATGATAGAAGGATGCGATATAGAAATAGAAGGTCATAAGTTTCATGTTGGACCGTTCGTGATGACCTTAGGTAGTTTCGATATAGTCCTAGGAATGGATTGGTTGGTGGACTACAAGGCAAACATTGTGTGTCGCGAGAAGATCATTAGACTGACAGCGCCCGACGGGAGTTCACCGATGATCTACGGTGACCGAGTCACTACGATTCCGAAGGTGATTATGATGGTAGTGGTGGGAAACTTAATGTAATATGGATATAGTGCCTACTTGGCCTACATGAAGGATGTAAATACACCAACACCACAACTGTCTGATGTACTGGTTGTTAGTGAGTTCCCAGATGTGTTCCCAGAAGATTTACCAGGTGAGCCATCGGGCCGTGAGATCGAGATCTAGATCGACTTGATACTCATTGTCCAACCTGTTGTTAAGGCGCCGTATCGTTTAGCCACCTCTAAGATGAAGGAATTGATGCATCAATTGTAAGAGTTTACTAAAAAAAGGGTTCATTAAACTGAGTATCTCTCCTTGGGGTGCTCCATTCTTATTCGTGAAAAAGGACGGTAGTAGGATATGTATCGACTACTGTGAGCCTAATAAGCTAACAATGAAGAATCGGTATACATTACCGAGAATTGATGACTTGTTTGCTCAGCTCCAAGGTGCCACTTGGTTTTTAAGGATTGATCTTCGATCAGGTTACCATCAATTGAATGTGAAGTTGCAGAATATTCCTAAAACAACTTGAGATTCAAGGTGACTAACCTTGGAGACTAAATAGGTGCATGTTGAAGAAAGTTGTTGCACCTTTAGTCTTAAATTCCCATCATCTTCATCAGAAGACTCACTGGGGGATGTGATAATTGGACCAAAGTCCTCACTCTCACCACCAACTTTAGGTTCTTGGCTACTAGATTTCCTCTGCTCACTGGCAATCTCAGTGGAGATGTCAGTGGGCTGAGTTGCCATGGTTGAGGTCTTAATTATGTAATCACTTTCAAAGGTGAGAGCCTCTTCCATATGGACATCCTGAACAAGTTCAGAAGTGTCCAACTCAGTAGTTGCTGACTGATGGGGGCTAGAAATAGGAGCCTCAAAAGCATTCATCTCTTATTGAGTAGGGGAAAAGAAGATAGAATCATGGTACTCACTAAAACCTAGATCATCATCAGTGTAGAAATCAGGGTTGGGGATCGATTGGTTAAAATCTATTGGCTAGGTATGGTAACTGCCCCTGAAGGTTGATCACTTGAGTGTTGAGACTCAGAGTGATGGCTTAAGGCAGTTTGACTAATGATCTCATCAGGCTGAACATGAGGAAACTTAGCACTGATCCTAGAATAGATGGGAGAGGTCTGCTCCTCAGGAGAAGTGGGAGCTCCAGTGTCCACTTCCTCCTGTGTGGGTAAGTATATAGGGGCCTCCACAGACTGAATAGTCTCAGCAGGGGTTCGTTTGGATTTTCTTTGGTAGGTGATGGTGATTTGAGGCTATGTGGATGGTGGGGAAGTAGCAGGTGTGGGTTCAACACTAGCTGGTACTGCTAGGTTGTCACCTTGAGCATTGAGCTCTAACATTTTTGGGACTAGGGCTGTTTCTACCCCAGAGAAGCCAACAATAGGCTTTCTTAGTATTTTTAAGATGCCGAGCTTCATCTGTCCCAGTTTGAGAATGTTACATGTTCCCCTTAACTGTGAGCCCAGTTCACAGTTAAGAATATACTAGACATATCTAGGGAACATGTAATATTCTAAGGAGTCTAAATTAGCAAGCAAGTTGGTATAAACAAATTGAGATTACCTGAACTTGACCCCCTAATCATTCCATGGATGATGAAGGAGAGATCCTCAGGAATCTGGTCCCATCCACCATGCTTGTTTGATAAGCTGTGGATGACCATATGGGATGAAACCCTCCCTTTCCTAAAGGTCTTTACAGAGAAATCTCCCTCATATCCCATTTTCTCAAAGGAATGGTTTACAACTTCCTTTGGAAAGAACACTTCACCTTCTTCATCATCCAGCTGAAAATGCATGTTGATGATGGTCGGAGTGATGAAGATTGTTCTCCCCTGCACTGTGGCAGACAATGCCTTCTCCCCATCCATAACGACCTCTTGCAGGTCTTCCAAAATTCAAGCATATGATCCTCATAGAGTGGAGGATCAATGGTAAGGGAGGTGAAGTAGTTGTACAAAGCTAAGAATCAACAAACCTATGAGAAATGAGGATCTTTCTCAGAGCTTAACATAGCAACTTGATTATGTTGCCTATGTAGCTGCATGGAAAAGTTTGGGTCATTTCTGTGAGCAAGGTTAGCCATTTGTGGTAGCTTAAAGATGAAGAAAGAAAGAAGAATGAAATTTCAGAGAGAAATTTAGGGTTTTAGGTTTGGAGGAAGAACAGATGATAGAAAGAGGGGGAAGCCGTTGGGTTTATATGTGAAAAGGATTTCAAATAAAGTTTAATGAAAGAGGATAAACTTTGAAATCTGGATGTCGGTCCCACCTCTGAAAAAGTAGTTTACTTT
>BJCM01212645.1:0-18213 GCA_018326385.1 Flaveria bidentis
TACGTATATCACATATATACATATATACATACATATATATAGGGGAGGGATCAAATAAAAACACAGTTTATAATTAAAAACCATGAAAACTACCACTACCCAATCACATAATTTATAACTGAGTTAACTTTCTAATTGTTTAAAGTATATTTAAGTAAAATTCAACCATATTTTTCAAGTTCATTATATATTTTTCATATAAACTCCAAGTAACGTCGATGATGACGAAACACTTTACGTATACGTAACTTGTAGGAGCTACATGTGTAACTCTTAGTTGTACACTTAGTAACGGTACTTACATATACATAACCCATACATATATGTAAATCTTAGTTGTACATTTTCTAACACGTACTTACATGTATGTAACCCATGGTTTTTAATTATGAATATGGTTTTCATTTGATTCTTCCCTATATATATATGTATATATATATATATATATATATATATATATATATATATATAAACGAACAAAAAAATAGGCATAGGAACGTTGAACCACGTAAGAGAAGCATAAAACATATAAAGCGATAACTAAGTCAATTTAGAACCATTATGTTGTGACAGGGCTGTTAAACCGAAAAAATAAGCACAAAAACATTGAAACACACATGCACATGGTGGCGTGTTAACTCATAAAATTTAGAACAAAATGTAAAATAACGTTCTGTAAATGAAAAAATAAGGACCAAAGTTGAAAGTAAAAAAAAATTGAGGTTAAATTGTAAATTAAAGATGTTAAAGTTTTCTTCTAAGATAATAATAAAATTAAAGGATTAAAAAAAGTCAAAGGATGAGTACAACTCACTAAAATACATGTTACAACATATAATATATGTTAGTATTAAGCCTGTACATTGGTGCGGGTGCGTAAATTTGTATTATTACTAAAGTACATGTTACAACATAAATATGAAAAAAACAAAGTCACACAATTACTTAACATAAACACACAAAACAACTTACATGCTTGATACCATAAGTTGAAAGATGTTAGACAAAAAGAAAAACACGGATGGAACTCCCATAACCAAAAACTGCTAAATACATGTATGAACATAACACCATAAACAAAATAGAATAGCGCCCCTAAACAGACCTAGGAAAATTATGGTTGTAAACCACAACCTTTGAAATCTTAATTTTTTCATTAAAAGTTTGAGAGAATATGTTGTGTCACTTGTGTCACCATAGACTCATAGATGCTTACATCAAGGACTTGTTTGTCACTAACAGCCCTTGTAGGCATGTCAGCGATCATGTCATCCGAGTTGTCAACCTCAATAACATATTCCCATTTTCATTTTAACATATTTGCACCCTTCTTTTGTTTTTTTGCAAACTGACGATCCTGGTTAAAATATGGGTGTTAAGCCACAAAAGCAATTAAGTATTAGCACATTGGAAAAGTAAGCAACAACAAACACACGAATGATCCATATATGCACACACTAAAACAAAGCAACACAACCAAATTCACATGAAAGCTGTGAAACATATAGCTCTTAACAAACATCCGAAAATGAGAAATGAAAACTTTTAACGAGTACTAATGCTTAAATCTGATTATGGTAATTTTTCTTAGGTGATTCATACATTGTATTACAGGTGTTAATAATATTCATAAGCATTTTTAGTGTCCCTTTACGTCCATCATAATAAAATTGTTTAAATTTTACTCCTTTTTTAATGTAATTGCAGCTATACTTCTGGCAAGGGAGGTGCATACTTTTATGTAATATATTTCTAGTTAGGAAAGATACTACTGAGGTACAGTCAATATTATGATTTTTTTTCTTTTGGATTGCATAAGTTGCATTTTCTTTAAGTGTACTTATTTCATAATAGAGGATACATTAGTATATAATTAACATGCATTTAAGTGTTTAAACATTAAATAAAAGAATATTCAGACATCTGTTTCTTATCTTTCTCATCTTTCATTAGGCTGATGTTTTTTTTCCTCTTTGATCAAACGACATAAGAGAGGATTCATTAGTACATAATAACATTCAATTAAGTGTTAAAATATTAAATAGAAAAGGAGTATTAGGACAGGTAAGTGTAGGATGCAATCTAAAGCAGACATGTTGCTCATCTTTCATTAGTCGTATCATTTTTTCCGACTTGATCAACATAAAAATAATGATTATAATAATACACATGTAATAGAAATCCAGATGTTCAAACATTTTATGTATCATTTCATTTTATACCTTTGGACTTATTTGTAGTTTACTTTTGCAGTTTCAAGGTGCAAAATGTTGCCCACCAGTGTTGATGTCACGGCCTTCATCCTGGTCATGAAACACAAGCACAATCAACAATTAAACATGACTTAGAAGAGAACCAATATAAGTATTGTTACTTTTGACACATTCTGCAGTGATGAGTCTATCTGCATAACACATATCCAAAGAATAAATTTTGATTAAACATTAGTTGTATAACAATGCACATGCTCAATTAGTAGAGGTCTAAACTTTCGCAGGAACATATAAAGTAAGAGATAGTATCAGCATCCGGTGATAAAGCTTCTCTACTCCATGCCATCAACCAGGTATTATGAGGTGTCCACCAAAATGCCAATTTTTAGCAAGAATTTGAGGATTTGGGATATGAGGATTTGGTGTGTTTTCATCTTGGGCAACACCATTCTCCAACACTTTACCTCCTCTAACCTAACATTATGAAACAAATTAACATTTCAGGCATCAATCTTACAATTTCTTTAAAAAGGAGGATACTTTTATGTCTCACTTCAACACAATCTCCAGCCTTTGCTACAATTCTTTTTGTAATACACCCTCAAAATTGCTATTATTTTCCTAATGATGGATTGAGGAAAATGAGCCAACATGTATAAAACTCTTACAAGCAAACCATAAGACTTTTGATATAAGAAACACATAACTCATAACAAATGGTGTTGAATTATTACACGAAAAAATCTGACATGATCACTTTTGCCTCAAACACTTTTTAAAAGTTTATAAAATCACGGCAGTATCAGGTGAATGTGACAAGTTGGTTAGATGACCCATTTGATTTTAGATTTTAAGTGTTATTTTTATATCATAACATAAAAGTTAAACGAGACAAGTGTGTCATGTTAAATAGTTTTAGGGCAATTGTTTTCTAGACAATTGTTTAAAGCTTGTTTTTATGTATATTCACTACTCTTATCGGGTTATGTTAGGTTTGACAAACAACTTGTGAACACGACACATTTAGCATCTCTAGCTTGAACGAGTGCGCTAAAATTAAGATGCAACTTTATAACCCCTTAAGAAAAAGATGAGGATTTTGTCTATATATCAAAATTAGTTCCCATGTAAAGTATAATCTTGAAACTTTATAAATAATTCAAGGAATTATACGATTAAGATATGATACATCATACATTAAACTAATTTTTTTATAATATATTAATATTGCTACTCTACATATCAATTAACTATAAGCCATAAGTTATTATTAAACAATGTTGGAGGTTCAAGATTAAATTTTGACGAATAATATAGTAATTTGATGATACTAACTAACCACTAACCTATCGTTTAAAAAAATAATTCTCATCAAGTTAATTCTAACAACATTTGAGATATTGGATATTGTTCGAACTATGTTTTCAAACATAAAATTTGCATTAAAATTTTAAATATAACTATAATATATTATCTTTTCACATATAAAACCTAATCATTCTTCTATTTATAGCTTTTTATGGTGTTTATTTGTGATGTGGATTCAACATTGTTTGAAATATGATTGATTTATGGCTCATGAACTTTGACCATATACGTTGAATATGGAGGAATTTAAGACGAATATTCCATCAAAGGGACAAGTAATCATATGACGTTGTCACTCTCTTTTTTTCGTCGGTAATGTTAAATTTTAGTCCGGTAGTGTAAATTTTTATACAAATATCGAGTTCGTCCCCTTAAAATATATTAATTTCACCCCACCTCACTACAATAATATTCAAGCTCCGCCACTGACCGGAGACGAGCCACTCACTTGATACCTATAAACTAAGTCACAATTACAAAAAAGTACCAACAATTTCCCATTCTTAATATATATTCAACTAGGTTAGTATCCCGTGTATTACACGGGTTGAATAAATAAAATAATAAATAATTAGTAATAAAAATTTATGAACTATAAAACCATGTTTAAAGATAAAATATGATTATAATTGCATATGTATAGATATTTCAAGTAAATAAACAATAGATAAGTTATAGACAGATATATATGTTGATAAATAGATAGTCTAGTTAAACGGATTATAGTTCTTAATAAACACGAAAAGTTACAGTACGATATTTTAATATAAGATATGTATAAAATTATATATACGTACTTGTTCAAGAGATAAAAAAAATTATACTACTTTTAAATCTTTTATCTAAATAGTTTCATTTTTAAATATTTGTTTTAAGATTTTATTATAAAAATTTATTGTTTATAAAAAATTTGTTTATTAAAAACTCAAGTTTCTCATTATTCTGGTTGATTTAATAAAACTACTTTTACAAAATCCAATTTTTTATAATTATTTTAAAAAATACTGATTTAAAAATTTTTGTTTCAAAAGGTTTAATGTTTTAGAAAATACATGAATTTTAATTTTTTAATTAAATTTATTTTTAAAAACATAGTTTGATTTTAAAAACATGTAGATGAGAGAGAAAAATATATCAATTGAACAAATTAGTTTTTATGAAGAAAGAGAAATTGTTTAATTATTTAAATTACTTTAATACCATTTTGGATGGAAAATAAAATGAGAATGCTTAAAAAATGACAAGTGTCAAAAATGTGGTTTAAGAATATGAGGCAAAAGAAATCTTCTTTTATTAATATCTATAGATAACATAAAGATAAGAAGCGAGCAAAAATCCGATCCAACAACTTTGATATTTGTCTTTTATTTCCGGTAGGTAGGTTTAAATCTACTTTGACTATATACATGCATCAAAAACAGTATATAAAAAATAATTGTTTAGAGACAATGAGTCCTAGATCAACTAGTTTAGGATGAAGCATCCTATGACTTTCCAAAGTGGAGGTCATGGGTTAGAGTATCACTAGATGTAATATGCTTCTAGTAAGCCAAGGGTTTTACCACAGTGGACCTTTAGGTGGTGGGTTTCTCTTGGAATGGTGGGCGAGCCTAGTCACCGGCACTGTCTGTGTTCGCGGGCGTGAGTGGCCTTTCGCCAATGGGTTTACCCGGATGACCGGGCTTAAAAAATTATTCGTTGGCCGTTTAAAAAAAATTAACTGTTTAGAGCAATCTTTTTTTTCAAACTTTGACTTATCATCAATGACTCTCTCGATCAATCTAGAATATTGCATAGGTTTGTGAATTGTGTACACAACTCAAGATAAGTGTAGGAGTTGAGTTAGAGCCTAGAGGAAGTCGGTGGAGCTTACTTTTCACATATGAACGGCCAAATCACTTCATCTTTGTTACCATTTTCTTACATGTTGACAATCTTCTTCTATACGATTGTCAAATTTCATGTAGGTATTACGGTTTTCAAATTCCAAGTTAGTCTTTCGAGTCTTGTAAGATCAGGTTTAGATTAAAATAAGTTTGGAGAATGATAATCAAAAGTTTTTATTGGGATAAGACAAAAAGGTAAGAATAAATATGCAATTACTACTTCAAAACATTTACTAGAGTTCGTATGTGAGAACTATATATACGTGTAAGTATGGGTGTTTAAAAATATTCGAATCTGAAATATCCGAAAATTTGGATATCTGAATTTCGGATTCGGATAGTGATTTTGAGAATTTTCAGATAGAAATATCCGAAATACTTTTATAAAATTTTAAAAGTATAATAAATATTAATTAGAAATTTAAGATATTTTGGATATTTTAATAAAAACTTCGGATATCCAAAAAATTCAATAAAAATTATTATATTTTATAAATTTTATTAATACACAATTCTTTTGGAATTCGGATATCCGAACAGATATCCGAATCCAAATCTGAAATTTCAGATTCGGATAGTGAAATCCACTATTCAAAATTTTTGAATATCCGAATCTGAAAACTCATACGTGTAAGGACTATACATTCCATATTGTGTTATATGTCACGTATGGCTCTTCTAGATAACTTATTTGACAAGCCCCATATACGTTACGTATAGGGCTATACGACATATACAGAATGCTTGAAATCGACTGATTTGACTTGAAATTTCGGATTTTAATTACAAGGAACTATAAGTTGTATATGGTGATATATATGACGTCGATTTATATGATGGAGTGTATTGATATTAGAACACTTATAAGGATAAACCATCTCCATGATAATTGCTTTTGTCGGAAACATGTGAACAAGCAAGCATCAAGTTAATTGTTTTAAAGTACTTCACAGGTGTACAACTTAGATCATGCCCTTTTGCTCTTTTCTTTCATATTTTTTTTCCAATTTAAGGTCCTATGATTCTATGAAAGCACTGTTAATTCCAATTTGGAACTGCAAGCCAAAGTTGTAAAAAATTACCCCAAACAGTTAATCAAAATTTCACTAGTTTAACAATTAATTGTCGTACTACTTAAAATATAGGCAAAAATCCCAGTTGAGGATATGCAATCATTGTTAATTTAACAATTAATTTTCTGAATCGAAAACTATTTAGTCAAGTGACACATCAAAAATTTAGTTAATTATTAAATAAAATTTGTTCTTACCACTGCAATATACTGCACTTTAGTTTAATTTAAAGCTAGCAATCTGTTTATGAAATTAATAAACTTGTCTAATAAAATATATATTATCTAATTTTAATATTTTAAAAATAATTAAAATCAAAATACTAAAATCCATTATTTGATATGCTTGATGTATGTTTGATATATGAGTCATGCACGTCATATGTAAGTTGTTAAAAAAAATTTTTTGCCAGCTCTAGTTTAATTACCACCTTGTTTCTCTTGGTTTTTGCGGGGTCTGTCATAGCTACACCCCACATGATATGCGGACACCTTTTTTACGGCCCGTAAGAGCCTTTACAGGCCGTAAGGTCTGCAGCCCATCAAATCAGTCATTCAACAGTTTAACGGGTCGTGACATCCTTCACTGGCATAGATTTCACGGACCGTGAAAATCATTTACGGGCCATTAATCTTTAAGTTTACGGCCGGTTAAGTCTCTCACGGGCCGTTACCTATGTCGAATATTTTTATATTATTTTGACGCGAAGTAATATTCCTCGATTACGGTGTAATTTTGTATTTATTACATTATTTGATACGATATAATATTCGCCGATAACTATTTGACTCGACGTGATATTCTTGGTAAAATACTATATAAATCGTTACTTTTTAATTCATTTCATATCGCTAAAATCAACATTTGTATACATTTTAAGCGATATAGTTTATTAACGATGTCAATTTGGGATAGTAATTATTTATTTGGTTCCGATTCTAACTATTACCCATTCGAAGGATATATTTATTACGGTGACGAAGGTGGTAACTATGGTGAGCAGTACGACGAAACTGTTGGAAGTTTTGGCGGTGATGGTGGCGGCAATGGTAGTGATGACAGTGGCAACGGAGATGATAGTAGCGAAGATGAGTATTGTGATTGTTCTGAAAAAAGGTTATACGACACGAATCAGGTTATTACGTAATTATTAGGTTTTTAAGTTATTTGATAATAAATAATTATTAGGTTTTGTTATGTGATAATAACTAATTATATTTTTATAATTATTAGGTTTTTTCATCTCGTGAAGAATTAGTTGATTGGATAAGTAATACAAATCATAAAAATGGATATGTTATTGTCACGAAACAGTCGAAAAAAAACATGAGTGAGTTGATAGTTAAAATATGGTTAAAATGTGATCACGGTAAAGTATATAAAGAAGCACACACTCTTAGAAACACTGGCACAAAAAAACAAATTGTCAGTTTGAATTACAGGGAAAGTACCAAATAAAAAAGGTGGGTGGATCATAGTAGTTGTAGATGATTCTCATAATAATAAAGTCAATGAACACCTTGAGGGACATGCATACACTATAGACTCACTGAAAAAGATATTTGTATGGTAAAGCAATTTACAAAGCAAAATATGCACACTAAGGGACCAAAATCCCAAAAACGTGCTAGCCTTAAAAACGGTATATAATGTCCGCATGAAAATAAAAAAAATTCAAGAGAATTGGCGAAACTCCAATGCATGTGTATTTTTGCTATACTACAAGAATATAAATATATTTACACCCCTCATATAGATGAAGCCACAAATACCGTAGACAGTGTTTTTATACATTCCACATCTCACACTTTGGCAGACCTACCCGCATGTGTTGATGATAGATATAACATATAGAACGAACATCTATAAAATGCCATTTGTTCAAATGGTCGGTGTGACATCAACACTGAAATTGTTTTATATTACTCATGCATTCATCGATCTTGAACGTCAGATTAATTTCAAATGAGTTTTAGAACAATTAAAACAAACTTTAGAGCAAAAGTGTATAGAACACTGTGTTATATTTATCGACAAAAATAACGAAAACCCATAAATAATTAATACAAAAAAAAATACTCATATAACCTTCACAGCCCATGAAAATTTTCATAGGTCGTGAATCAATACCTTCACGGGCCGTAAAACTTGATATGATTACTGTTTACGGCCCATTAGTCGAGTTTACGATCATGACTAATTAAATCTGATAATTAAAATGTTGCAGGCACCTTACGGCCCGTAAGGGTCTTCACGGATCATGAAGAAAAGTCAAAGAGTGTCTGCATAACAACTGATAATATGTCCGCATATCCCACCCCTTTGCAAAATACATCCTAGAAGAATTTTAAGTTGGTCAGATGGCAATTCCAACCCCTTCTAAATTATTCACACTTTTAACCTCAATTATATTTGTTACCAAAATAATTAAAATTGAAATACAACATCAAAATATAAATGAATTTTCGTTAGTATATAAATTATAATATTCTCTTTACAACACTAAAAACCAAGATGTTACAGATATAAAACGTATGAAAAAAAAAAAAGAATAAAAGCACATGGAGTTTTGAGGTTTCCAAGAGGTTATGTGTTCATGTTCCAACAAACACACGGTTTAGAAAGTGGCATCTTAACACTAAACTTATCCGGAGACTCTCAAGTCTCAACTCTACGTTACGATTGTAGAATGAATCTAAATGTAGATATGCAATGTCGAATTTTTTTTCAAGTGGGTATTGTTAGAAATTTCTTTATTAAAATGGACGATCTAAAATATATCTATTAAAATAAATGATCTGAAAGATATATATCACAATGGGTGTTTTTTAAACTTTCTTTCTCTCACTTCTAATCTTATTGGATTAAAACGTTATATTTAAATGTATTTTTAGAAAAAAGTTAAAAGAAAATAATGCTAATAAAATAAAAATATTTGTTAGGATATATTGTGAGATTACAAAAACTTTTACAATTTATTTGTAAGTGACGTCTGTAATTAAATTTTTAAGAAATAACTAATTAAACTATATAAAATACTAGCTTTAGTAAATCTTTGTATATACGGGTTGAATAAATAAAATAAATATATATTTATTATTATAAAATGATATTCTAATATATGATTGAAATCTTTTTTATTATAAATATTTTGAAAATTCTCTTATTTAGAAACTTCCTTATCATAACTCTAAATTTTTAATATTTTTTGTTTGTAAAATTTTTACTTTTCAAAATATTTTGTGTTTTTATAAAAAATTAAGGTTTTAGACAAATTTCTTATTAATTTTTTTTCTTAGAAATAAAATTATTGAAAAATCCCTTTCTTAACTTATTAAAAAACTATTTTAAACAAAGATAATAATTAAATGATATTTTTAATAATTAATGTGATTATTTAATAGGAGAAAGGGACGAGAAAATTTTGATAATGATTAATGTAGTGTTGACATGTGTCATTATTAGTTACCTTTTTATTAGAGTAGAAATTTTATCTTTTAAGTTAATTATATAACTATTTAACCATTCTTGTTTAAAGACATTTAGAAAGTATGTTTTTTTAGATCTGTTTAGGAAATATGTTTGTATAAAGCAGACGGGTTTCCATAAAAATTAAAAAGGAACGGTATTAAAAAATACGTTTAAAAAACAAACGCTTTTAAAAAAAGACACCTAAGAAACGAATACTTTAGAAAAAGATGCATAGAAAAAAACATATGATTAAATAATATTTAAAAAACAAACGGTTTTAAGAAGTATGTTTTAAAACCAAACATTTTAAAATGGGCATCATAAAAAACCAAAGGTTTTTAAAAGATTATTAAAAAACTTGAGCGGTTTTTAAAAAGAATGTATTGAAAACCTGAACCATTAAAAACAATGTTTAAACAAACCAAACAATTATAAAAATGATGTTTAGAAAAACCGAACTGTATCATAAAAGACGTTTTGAAAACCAAACAGTATCATACAGGAGGGTTTCATGACGGACGTTTAAAAACACTTATAAAAGGTGTTTAGATACATAATTTTTTCAGAAAGCTTTTTAATAACTTAAAGGTGTATTAAGAAAAAAACATTTATGATACAAAACACAAATATATACTTAGAGTAAATTACATGGTCCTTAACATTGTATTTCTTTTTCATCTGTGATCCCTAAATTAGTTGATTAACAATTAATAGGATTAAAGTTGTCAAAATGACCGTTAAACTATATACATAATCACACAATCGCACAAATATAATATATGTGTGTATTAAATTGACGTTTATTGTTTTGTTTTTCAATGTGTCTTATTTTATTTTTTATTATCTAAATATTATAATATTTATTATTTAACTTACATTTTAAATACAAAAATAAAGCTATTATAAAACGAGATTTTTAAAAATGTTTGGTTTCAACCCTCTTTTTCTTGAACCAATCAAATTTGTAAAATAACTTTCATAAAAGCCGTGCATGTTTTCTTTTAAACCTTATGTTCTTAAACGTCTTTATTAAAATTATTTGACTTTATAAATCCTCCTTTTAAAATAAGATGTTTAAAAACTGGATTAAAAAATATTAAAAAAGAAATGATTTTGAAAGACAGAAAAATAAAAGTCAATCAAATACACACACATATACATATATGTTATATGTGTGTGTATGTATTTAGTTTAAAAAATAAATTATATGGATGGTTTTTTAGTAAAATGGTCATTTTGACAACTTCAACCCTATTAATTGTTAATTAACCGATTTAAAGATTATGGATAAAAGAAAAATACAATGTTAAGGACCACATGTGCACATTTTATACTTTGTGGATCAAATCCAAAACTTTGACAAGATCATAAGGACCATCCATGTAATTTACTCGTATATTTGGTTTATATATTAAACTAGTTTTTTAACCCCCGCCGGTTGCGGCGGCGTTGAATGCGACGTGATAGAATATATACTACAATCGACTCAACTCATTTGCAAACAAAATTTACGTCCAAAGCGTAGAGTAACTCGAATTATTGAACACGTATTATATTAGACCTAACTCATTTTGAAATAAAATTTATGTCGAACCATAGAACTACTCTAAACGTAAATAAAAACAACTTGAAACGACGTCAAATTCGACATGATAAAGGATTACAGTTCCTCCGCTCGTTCGAGAACTAAATTAATGTCGAAACGTATGCGACGCATTTTCATAACACATCAAAGAAACATGTTAATTTTTGACGATTTGATGTAGATAGAAAAGAGTATTATGTCTAGTATGTTACGACTTAAATAAAACCTAACATTGAAACGACAATAGCTCAAGAAAAATAAAAGTGACTGAAAAAAAAGTAATATCTCAAAAGAGTAAAAGAAAAAAAAAGAGAGGAAAAACAAAAAAAACAAAGTTGCATGCCACTGGACTCGAAACAGAGAGAATGCATCAAAATCCTACACTCTAATCATTCCAATTATATCAGATTATGTTATATATAGAAATATAAAATATAAGTTGAGTTTAGCAGGTGTAAAAAATTAAAAATATCCCCCCGACCTTTAATTTTAAGTATAAATTAGTTTAATTTTAAGTATAAGTTAGTTAAGTATAGAAATTTAATGATTAAATATCACTTAAGTGTGTGAGGGTGAAAAGTTAGATCCAACAAAAATTACCCATGCAATGAGTAGAACACATGACCATCAAGTTGATAGAGCAATGAACCAACCATCCAATCCAGATATGCATTGTGTGCAAATGTTGTTTGAATAATATATAACACCTAAAGTAAGTAGCCAAGGTCAACACCACCGACCTTATAATAGCTTATTAATTCTTTTATAAACAGAAATTATTATAGTTTATTTTGATTCCTAAATACAAGTTTAGGACATGATTTGCAATTGAATTATAGAGCTTCTTATTTTTTTGTTACAAAATCTAACATTCCAACAAAAAAAATTATATACTTTTATTAGAACTTAACTTTTTCTAAAGAATACTTCTATAAATAAAAAACTTTGTTATTCTAATAATTAAATAAGATATGAGCGAGAAAATAAAGTTCATCATAAACATTCACTTTTATAAATATTTTTTAAATCATCTATTTTGATAATTGGGATTTCCATCAATCCGGAAAAAGCCTCATGCAATGCTATGATTGAGAATCATATTGTTTGTAAACTTACACAAAAAAGATTACAGAATCTTAAGGTAGACATATGATAAGGATTATTTTGTTTGTAAACTCGGTCAAACCGGTCAGCATGATTCTTACTCTTTCACTTCTGATCTAGTCCGACACCAGTGAGTCATACATATTTTTCCTCTCACCCGGTTAGTCCTGCTAATCAAACGACCCCTTAGTCGTTTGGTAAAATCAAAGGTTACTTGAATTGTTTTATCCATTGACATTACCAGCGAATGACCTCACATGAGGTTATCTTCTTCTGGGTGATATCTTTGCACTCGAAGATCAAATATATAGATTTAAGAATAGAATTATAGTGTGTGAGTTGACCAATTTAAAAAGGTCAAATATCATACATATTTTGATGACAAGAAACTCGTAGCTTTGGTCATTAAAAGGCAATCTCTTAATAGTTCATAGTCTCTTAATGATTAAAAGATAACCATAATGTTAAATGATTAAAAGATACGCTTAAAAGAAAATGTTACATTTTAACCTTTCAACATTAGGTTACCTTTTTAACTATTAAAACGGTATGAACCATTAAAAAGTTGATTAAAATGCTATCAAACAAATGGCCTTTTAAGCATAACCGCATACCTTTGTTTGATGAAAGAGAAACAAACCAAACCAGCCAAGTTGATACACTTTAACAGGTTTGGTTAGTTCCAGCCAACCTGTGAACACCTCTAGTCAAAACAAATAACTGAGTTTTGTACCGAAGTTGTACTAGTCTGCTTTAAAGACTACAAAAATTATCCAAATCTTTTTTCATCTTTACTCAAATGTAAGAAAACAAAAGAATTTAACACACAAACAATAATAAAAAATGAACCCTAAAACTGCCACAAATGGCTATAAAGAAAGTTAAAAAACAAAATGATGGACTTAATTGCCCAATCCGAATGTGCAGACACAAGGTGCTGACTGCAAACAAAGAGGTCAAGTATTCACAATGCTCAGTAATGATGAGCAAAAAGGTAAAGAAAACAAAAGGACCAAAGTCAAATTGTCCCGAGAGGAGTCATTCGAGATTTACCCTACAAAAAGGTTGGAAGGATGACATGGGTCAAGAATGTCCACCACCTGGTCTTGCTTTATAAATGGTATTTGATATCTTCGTAGGCGGCCAATACCGATACACAGACCTACCCACAATGTTTTCTACGGGAAGAGGTCCCCTGCACAATCACGACTCCACAAATTAGAATGCATGACAAATATTATAGAGTTAATTGCACCAATATGTATCTAACTTCTTTTCGATAACCATGAGAACCCAGAAAACTCATGAGCCCTACCAATACCCTACTAACCAACAGAAGTGGCCTTCAAATGAGCTAAAGACAAAAGCTCTCTGCTAGAGGGAATTAGGAGTTTACAACAATGCTACCCTCTAAGAATATGTATCCAACTCGACATGAATTGTAATTGTGTATAGTGAACTAAAACCCTTCTATTTTAGTGTAATGAACTTGGAAAACTCCAATTGTCGGTGACAAACTCAAAACAACAAGCTGACATTGTATGATCCCCAAATACATACCAATATGGTCCTTTCCAGCTTCATTACATAAAACAGGAATAGGTGTCATGTTGGATACATACTGGTGTAGTTAACCCAATATTATATTGCATTGTATTAACCAAAAGTGTGTGTGTGTGTGTGTGTGTGTGTGTATTGAGACAACAAGTATTACCAGTTGTGGGAGTCAAAACTTTTGTTACGGTTGTCGCCCAGCACAAACACATAGCCTTCAGGCACAATCTGAATAACATAAAAAACGTTTAGTGAATAAAGACTGAATCTTGAAACTAATGAGTTATGAGCATAACCAAGATTTCATAAAAGTTTGAGCAGAAAACAAGTACCATCGGTTTCATCGCATACTCTATTGGCTCTAAAATGAATTCTTCATCTTGGGCAACACCATTCACCAACAGTTTACCTCCTCTAACCTGACGTTATGAAACAAATGAACATTCCAGGCATCAAGATAAGTGCTCTGAATCACTTTAAAGAGGAGGATACTTTTATATCTTACCTCAACACAATCTCCAGCCTTTGCTACAATTCTTTTTATAAAAACAGCCTCAGAACTGTAACCAATTTCCTGCACAATGATGGATTAAGGAGAATGAGTCAGCAACATGAATAAACTCATACAAGCAAACCATAAGACTTCTATGTAAGAAAAACATAACTCATAACAAAGGGTGTTAACTTGTGACTCAACAAAAATCTAACATGATAAACACGGAATTAGGTTTAGCCTAAATAGGTGCAGGTCAGTTTAGGGTCAACATCTTTAAAAAGGTTTATAAAATCAGGCTGGTGTCAGGTAATTCTGACAGGTTGGCGGGATGACCCATTTGATCTTTAGATTTTTAATTGGTATTTTATGTCGGCACGTAAAAGTTAATAGAGAAATGTGCATCATGTTCTATAGTTCTAGCGCAATTGTTTTCAAGACAATCAAGTTTTGGGTGAATATGTTACTCCAAAGAGCAGTAATATGCATATATCAAATAAAAGAATTTGATGTTAAACATGTTGTGTCCGTGTCAACCAGCGAATCACGAATCATATTCGACTTCGTGTAAATTTCCAGGCTTGTGTATGTTCAACCTACCAACCTATGAACACAACACACTTTTCAGACAATGAGTCAGCAACATCAACAACTAAAAATCTCACCTGAAGAATGGGAGGGGCCTTGAATATCACAATATCCGAAACTTCTGGCTTTCGAAAGATGTATGAAACCTAAATCAATAAGAAGCAAACAATCAAAATCATGTCCATACTACAGAAAAATCAGTCCTTTTTCTTATATTTCATCCACTACCCTATCAAGCTACAGATCATCACTATAGTTTCTAAGCATCTTTCACAGTTGCTCAACAAAACAATCACTTGTTAACACCTTCAACTCCATCAAACATAACCAAACAAAAAACTATTACAGAGTCACTTATGAGTTAATGACACCTACAAATCCATTAAAAGAAACAACAAAGTTCACAACTTCACATTGCTAAATTTGAACTAAATGATCTACAAACCTATTGGAATCATACCTTTTCGGCCAGAATGCGATCACCAACATCAAGAGTAGGGGTCATAGAAGCCGAAGGAATCGACTTCGGCTCTGCTAACTGAGACCTAAACAATAAACGCACACTAAGAGCAGTAAACGCAGCCTTAGCATCATCAGAACACACATTCATCATCCTCGAAAGCCAACTGCTACCCTTAACATCACAGCTTTTCACACACTCACCACCAGTCTGATTGCTGTTCATCATCATAGCACCCCCTTTATCCACCTCCCTACTACGAACTTCATTACACGGGAGCCACTTCGACCCGTGAAGAAACGGAATGATCGAAGAAGCCTTCAACGGCGAAATCCCCAAAACCCCTGAACCACTGCAGACGCTACCACAGGCAGCCGTTGACTTCACCAATGAAATCAACCCAACAACAAGCGGTGAAGGTGTTGAGCAACTATCAACGCCTAAACAATCACTCGCTGGCGTCGTGTAAGCGGAAACCGAGGTTCTCACCGGACGGTAGCCGGGGGTGGGATCTCCGTCGGGCTTCTGGAACACACGAGGACGAGTGAAGACCTCGTGGATGATCCGGTAGGTGTTGGATTTTCCGGTGGCGGAAGCTAGGTTTTGGGCTACGTAGCCGGAGTAAGAAACGGTGAATCTGATCGCCATAAACGCAAAATTGATGAAAAGGATGAAGATTTGGAGAATTTCTTCTGTGAAGATGAACTTGTGTGATGAAAAGAGGGAGATTACAAAGCTATCGATCCCATCGGAACGGAAGAATTGGGTGAAATTGAGAGTGTGGGGTTGAATCGAAGGGTTGGATTAGAACAAAGGGTCAACGATTGGGGGGGTGATTTTGGTCAACGGTGGTGAAGTTGGAAAGGGGGATCGGAGAACAACCTGAGTTTATCTCCGGCGACGGCGGAGATGACTCAGGGTGCGGTGGCGTAAGCAGTGGGAGATGATCGGAAAGATGAAACGAGTAATTCTTTGGGGGTGAAGTGGGCTTTTGTTAGATTAGATAGGGCGGCTGATGAGGCTCAATTTGTGTTACTAAATGACCCTTTTTGTTTCACATAATTGCAATAACACCACATTATTATTGTTGTCGTCGTGTTTAGTTTGTGAAGTTATTTTGACTACAGTTGTTGATTTAATGAAATCTCACATGCTTTATCTTAATTGTTAAGAGTTAAGACTTGGTTACACAGATCCGTATCAAATGTTTTGATTTCATTTTTATATTTAAGTTAAATGAAATTACATGGTATTCGATTTGGATGGCCATCAAATTTAGTTATTAAGTCACCCCATGTTTTTTATACGAAGTATTATTCTCATTTGATTTTTTTCATATCTTTGTTTATTCCTACACAATTCAAAAGGAGCTATAAGGAGAGTATGAATTACTTTGTTTCAATGAAGAAAGCTTTTAGGATAAATTGCAAAAATGACATATAAGGTGAAATATAATTACAATTATTTGTATGAAAGATTTAGGGGTTACTCTAGAGGTTTAAGCGACCAACCCTAAGACAATAGTCAAAATTACGGTTTTCAATGAAGCCAACCCTAATTCATCAATAAGAGTTTTCAAGCAGGTATATATTTGTTTTGGGGCTTTCAAAAATGGTTCAAGGAAAGTAAGAGAAAGTTACTAGGGCTTGATGATGCATTTATGAATGGATCATACCCTAATCAAACAATTAGTGTAGTCAGTATAGATCCAAATAGGGCTTATACCTTAGCCTATGCAATTGTAGAGGCTAGAAAACAAAAACTCATTGACTTAATTTCTATTATGTTTGGCTGATAGTTTTGATTTAACCATCAACTTGATTTCTATATGTGTGTGTCTTATGTATAACTACACTAAACTTTTGTTTATACTATGGCCTTATACTTAGGGGTTGTTTGATTGTGTTGACTGAGTAAGATCTGATTGAGTCAGAAGCTGACCCAGTAAGAAGTTCTGACTGAGTCTGCATCTGACTGAAACTTGGCTGTTTGATTTAGTATCTGTCTGACTCTGTTGAATGATAAAAATAACCTTATTGCCCCGTTGTTCTAACAAGTTTGAATTTAACTGGTATTATGTAATCAATAAAAATAGCCAAATTGAATACAAGTACTACCGTGTTAAACAAGACATGTTCATTTTTCAAAAACCATACAAAAACACACACACTTGTGTCACCACACACACCCAAACATATACACAAAAACCCTAATCTTGAAACCACCCACAACCACCACCATGTTCCACCATCATCTTCTTCACAAAATTTCAAGAAAACACATCAAGATTTCAAGAAAACACATCACCAACACATGGGTACACATATTTCACACAAAACCCATGAAGAAGATCAAGGGGAGGGGGAGGTGGTCGCGCAGGGGAAGTCGCGCAAGGGGAAGGGGAGGGGGAGGTGGTCG
>BJCM01212648.1:0-36767 GCA_018326385.1 Flaveria bidentis
AACTTTATTTTATTTTTGTTAGATAGTTTGCCTTAGTTAGTTTAGATTGCGTTTGCCTAATTCATTCTAAGCCTTAGTAGTCTTTGTTTCCTTAAGTTAGTGTATGTCCGACTCGTCTAGCCCTGAACTTGTTTCGACTCTTTCGAAACCCGAACGAGTTTTCCATCAAAGATTACGTGAAAGACCACAACAAGCAACACCAATCATTGAAAAGACATTTTAGAAGGTACACCATCCAAAGAAGACATGGCTAACCAAGATGAGGAAATGAAGATGACACACTATTCTATGCGGTCAATCGATGGTTACGAGTCTAGTGTTGTCCAACTAGCAATAGCAGCCAACAATTTTAAGATTAAGTCTAATATTATCCAACTCGTAGAAAACTATGTTCAGTTTCATGGATTACAAGATGAAGATCCTAACGCACACATCTCATGATTCCTTCGTATCTATGCGACCTTCAAAATCAATAACTGCTCAGACGATGCCATTCGACTAAGACTTTTTCCATTTTCACTTCGAGGCCGAGCCATTAACTGTCTTGATTCACTTCCACCTGGTTCCGTCACCACATGGGTGGAAATGGCTAAACAATTCCTTTTGAAATACTTTCCACCCGATCACATTGCTAAACTGAGAAACAACATCACAAGCTTTCACCAAGATGATGATGAATCAATACACACAACAATGGGAGAGATACAAAGGTCTCCTTTGGAGATGCCCATATCACGGAATTGATTTGTGGCTGCAGTGTCAAACCTTTTATAATGAAATCAGTGGAGCACATAAACAAGTTGTTAACCAAAGTGTGGGAGGAGATTTCAGAAGTGTCATGCCAACAGAGGCATACCAAGCCTTAGGAAGAGCAGCTAAGAAGAGCTTTGCTTATAATCCCTTAAGAACCAAACCCAATTCAAAAGCCATTCATCAATTAGACTTTGAAACCCTAATGGCAGCGCAATTAGAAGCTCTAAGGAAATGATTTGAACAATTGCAAGCCGAGCTAAAGAAAACTCCAACACGATGCAACACATGTGAAATTCACACAT
Source organism: Flaveria bidentis (assembly GCA_018326385.1). NCBI lineage: Eukaryota > Viridiplantae > Streptophyta > Magnoliopsida > Asterales > Asteraceae > Flaveria > Flaveria bidentis. The sequence continues at coordinate 1,056 of BJCM01212648.1, forward strand.
GACCAACGAATGCCCACAAGGCATTATGATGGTTGAAGATGTTGACTATGTAGGAGGCCCAAACAACTCCTATAACAATAACTCAAATTGGTGAAGAAACTCAAATTACAAAGATGCTGGTAACAACTAATCATCATCTAGATTCAACCGAAGGCCACCTTACCAACAACGATAAACCACCATACCAAGATCCAAGTAGTAGTAACCAAGACCATGGAGCATCAACAATGGAAGACTTATTGAAGCAATTCTTGTTAACCACACAAGCCATAGACTAGTACATCTTGAAATCTGATCGAAGAAATGATGAGAGGTTCCAAAGAAACGAGACTGACATCAAAAGCAACAAAGCATCCTTACAAACCATAGAACACCAAGTAGGTCAGATAACACATAAACTATCTGAAAGACCCCAAGGAGCTTTGCCCAGCAACACTGTGACAAACCTTAATGCTCAAGTCAAAGCCATCACCACCAGGAGTGGAAAAACCACTCAAGGTGATTCAACTACATTACAAACCATCCTTGAAGAAGTAGAAATTGAAACTCCAAGTAATACAAGTGTTAAGCAAAAGCAACCTGTTGTTGTTGAAGAACCAGCCAAGAAATACATACCACCACCACCCTATGTTCCACCACCTCCATATCTAGGTCATTTGAGACAACACCGAATAGAGGCACAATATTCCCATTTCCTTGGGTTGTTCAAACAACATCAATCTGCCATTGGTGGAAGCTATAGGAATGTTTAAGGGTTGGTCACTTACAACACAACACATAATGAAGAGAGTTGAGTTAGGACACTTAACAGATCAAATGGGGAACTAGCAACCAATCACACTTTGATACTAACAAACACAAGTAATAAAGAGATAGAGCAAGAAAAATAACAATAACACAAGTGTTTGGTTTTCAAGAATGCTGTATATTGCTCTCAAGTTTCTTACAAGTGTTTACAAAACATAAAAGATTACAAAGGGACCTAAGATACTTTATACTACATCCTATAGCCGGCCATACTTTGAAGGCCAGCCAGATACATGATCTAGACAACAAGAAAATCAATGTAGATTTAAAAGGCAAATTTCCTTATGACTAGTGACTATGACATGTCATAGCTCACCTCCTAATAGATTACAAAAAGGATAAAAGAAAATAGAAAGTAACAAACTAAAGATCTCAATATATAGTTTACCAAAAGCATGGACCTTTCACCAACTTGTGAAAGTTGGTGAGTCAAATAGAGTTGTGGCGGAAAGGTGGTCCAGCTTTATGGTAAAAGGTACATCAGATAAAGCATGTACTTAAAAGTCTTCGGAAGAAATCTATCTTCATGAATTCGCTTCGGAAGACTTTGTCTCAAAAGCTTCGGAAGACTTCATATTTGGCTTCAGAAGATATTGGTCTTGGCTTTGAAAGATATTGGTCTTGGCTTTGGAAGATTTCACACTTAGTATATTTTCTAAGACATAGTGTGAAACTTCTGAAACATTCTACTCAGTACCTATATGCATGCATGCAGAATAGAATTTGGATGTTTTGGGTTGCATCAGCCTTATAAGAATCGTTACAAACTCTCCTAGGTTGATGCTACCAAAATATTTGAAGATTTCAGATACTAACAGTCCTCATCGTGATGATGACCAAACCTTTCTTCATTAGATGGTCAGAATTACTTAGACTCTCTTAATGTCTTCTCATCTCAAAAATATCATGTAGAGGTAGATTGAACATGTCTTTCCATATGTAGACATCTTCAATACCTTGATCTCTGATAACATGCCATCTTTCTGGATTAGTAGTGTAAGTCCAGGATAAGATGGGTCTTCCTGATGCCAAAGGAGCTACTTGGATTGGAGTTGGTGGAGCTTTCTCTTGTTACACATCCTTAGGATGTTTAGACTCATCCTAAGGTTTGGAGAGGGATGCTCCTTTCCTTTTTTCTTAGACGTTGGTCTAAAAGCCATCCTTTTTATCCTCTTCATACCTTTTAACTGAGAAGACCGGCCTACAACACCTTGTTGATCATCTTTGTCTTTCTTAGTTGGGTTTTCCTTTCTCACAAGTTAAGATTGAGAGGGGAATGAACCTAGTTGTGGATCAGATGATGAAACTTGCTGAGATTCAACAGGAGGTCAAGGTTGTGTTGTCTCAAAAGTTTCAACCTTTACCTCCATTTCTTGAGGGACCTGACTTGGTAGGGAGAGTAAGTCAACAAGTTCTAATCTTTTGATCTTCTGCTTGATCACCTTAATGTTCCCATCCATGGTGGATAGAGACATAGAGCCAAGTCTCCTTTCAGAGAATCCATATAGCTTCAAAAAGCTCATCATCTTCTGCCTATGAGCAAACTTCTTTTGACTCTTATAGATGATGACTCTTGCCTTGGTAGCTTTTTCCCTCATCTTCCTCTTTGTTGCCTTTCTTTATTTGAGTACTTCAAGTTCAAGTTTCTTAAGACACTCAAACTCAATGTACTCAAAGGATAGGGGAAGAAGTGCATCTGCTTGATAAAGACCTGCGACACTTAGTTAGTTGATCATGTTGCTCTTATCAATTTCTTTGTCTACCTGAGGTTTTTATGGAGCCATAGTCTCTTGCACATGACTTTGTTGAACTGGTGAGAGAGTAGGAACATGTTTGTAGATCCTTTTCAGTCTCTTTTCCTATTTGATTTGAAGAAGCACTCTTGCATCCTCTGATTCCTTCTTCTCTATTGACAATTCCATGTCAGCCAGTTCCTTCAATTCTTCTAACGGGAGCGAGATGATATTATCAATATCATAGTTCCTAGTCTATAAGTAAGCAATCCTGACTGCCCTCAACTCATCATTTTGAGTGTTTGGTTTGGGAGAAGCCCTGATTGCAGCTTCCATGAAGCCAACAGACCTTGCAGAGGAACTTTCTCCCCTTAGCTTCCTTTTCCTCTCTCTCCTTCTCCTCAATTTCCTAGGGAGTCATTTTCCTTTTCCCTTTGTCACTCATAGACCTTTTTGGCTAAGGATGGCGAGAGCTTTGTCCTTCATTTCTTGGTGTAGCATCCATGCTCTGGCTAGAGAGAGGTTGAGATACACCTTCACCAACAAGTGTCTTATCAAGGGAATGGATTTCTAAAGCAGTTGTAGATGTGACAGGACTCTCAGGTTCTATCACTAGGCCGTCAGTCAATGTTATCCCTTTGAAGCTAATCTCAGGGTCTGCCTCAACATCTAGTTGACCAATGACATAGCCTACTTGCCTTTGTCTCCTTCTGAGGCTGAACTCTTTAGTAATCTTGTCTTGAATCCTTTGAGCCAACTTGTCAGCTTGTCTAGATTGGCTTTAGTAGAAAAGTGACATGTTGATTAGGTCAAGACCTCCATAGTAGTTCAAGCTCTGAAAGTTGAATTCCTCTTGCTTCCCTTGAACTCTTTGAAGAATATGGGCTCTTCTATTAGCATCATATATCCATTCTATGATGTTGTTAGAAGTTTCTTGAGGTGAATATGACACAACCCTTGGTATGCCTTCCTCAAAAAGATTCTGAATGAAGGAGTTTATAGAGTCCACATTAATGTGAACTTGAGGAAGTTGTTGATATGAACAGTTGCAAGTGAGGAGGATGATTCCTCAATGTCCATACTCTGTGAGAAACTCCCAGATTCTATGATTTTAATGACTTTCTTCCCCTTTTTAGTAGCATCACCCACTTGCATAGGTGAGCTAGGAGTTAGGTCAATCACATTCATAGGTTCTTGTGTTGCTGATTGAGCTCTTCTTAAAGGTATCCCAGCTAGTTTCTCCTTAAGATAAGAAATCTCAAGTTGCTGATCATTGACCCTATTGTGTAAGGTAGTCACCTGAGATTCCAAGTGACTAACCTTAGAGACTAGATAGGTGCATGTTTTTGATAGTTTTTGCACCTTTAGTCTCAGATTCCCCTCTTCTTCATCAAAAGATTAATTGAGGGATGAGATAATTGGACCAAAGACCTCAGTCTCACCACCAACATATTGTTTTTGGCTGCTAGTATTCCACTGCTCACTGACCACTTCAGATGGAGTATCAGTGGGTTGAGTTGCCATGGTTGAGTTCTTAAAGATGAAATCACTTGTAGAAGTAAGAGCCTCTTCCATATGGACCTCCTAAATAGAGTCAAGAAGATCCACCTCAATAGTAGGTAGATGATGTGGGCTAGACAAGGGAGAATCAAGAGCACTAATCTCACTTTGAGTGGGGGAAGAGTAGAGAGACTCATGGTGCTCACTAAATCTCAAGTCATCATCATCATAGAAATCAAGGCTGGGGATTGGATGCTTGAGATCTTAAGGCTGGGGATGGTAACTTTCCCCTAAAGGTTGTTCACTTGAGTGTTGAGACATAGTTGAAGGCTTAAAGTTTTTAGGCTAGTGAGCTCATCAGGCTGAGCATAAGGAACCTCAGCACTAATTCTTGAAGAGATGGGAGTGTTTTTCTCCTCGGGAGAACTGGAAGCTCTGGTGTCCACTTCTTCCGGTGTGGGTAGTAGTATTTGGGCTTGGACAGACTGAGTAGCTTGTGAAGGGGTTCGTTTGGATTTTCTTTGGCAGTTGAGGGTGATTTGTGGTTGTTTTGGTGGTTGAGAGGTAGTAGGTGTGGTTTCAACACTAGCTTGTATTGTTGTAGATACATGTTGTTCCTAGTTTATAGGCTTAAATGTAAAAGTCGTTCATGTCTTACACATATGTAATGAATTGGTTCGATGAAATACTATATGTGATTGATGTTTATTCATGTTTATTTATTTCATATTATTATTGTGTTAAAGTATAATTTATATGTATGAACATATTATATTGGTTTGAGGTTGTTGTACATAGTTCTTAGTCAATAATGATTAAGAAATGTGTTCAATCTAGTCGGATGAGTATTCATGCTAATGGACCATACTTATGGACCATACGCATGAATACACCATGCTTATGGACCAGTCGCACGACTGAACCAGGAGACTGGATCAGTCGTATGATTGAGATATAAGATTGACTTAGTCGCACAACTAAACCTTTAGTCGTGTGTATGACTCAGTCGCATCATTCAGTTGCACGACTGAACCATACTCATGGTTCAGTCGTACGAATGAAAACTACAAACCTATAAATACCACTTAATTCGGGAAAAACATATTAATTGAGAGTACACTTCGAATACTTCATAATTTCACGAACCCTAGCCATCTAGAACGTCCAAGAAAGCCAATCCAACTTCAAAGTCCGTTCTTGATCGATTCCTACTCGTTCTTAACGCTTAGTTCATTCTTATATCGATCGGGTTAGCGTTCTCACTGATTGGATCACCAATCAAATAGCATCCCACTCTATTTGATCTGTTTTCACGCATTTTCAGTTAGTATTCCGTACGTACACGATCTTGACAAGTGGTGTGAGAGCTTTGGCTCTTGATTTTATGTGGATTCTATTAGTTTGGTGTTAAAACTCATGTTTTAATTCAAAAGAGTCACCACGTTGGTTCTAAAGGTTTTTTCGACGTTTGCATGCTTAAAAGTTGTGTTTTTCATCATACGACAGATTAGGGTTTCTAGGAAAATCACGTTTTTGTGTCAAAGTATCAAAATATTCGATTTTACAAAATCAGCAGCCTCCAATCACACGATTGGTCCAGTCGCACGATTGATCTCACACGTATACTTCATTCGCATGATTGAACTCAATCACATTTCTCATTCGTACGACTAAACAACTCAAGTCGCCTGAGTCCAATCGCCTTGTACATAGACACAACTGAATCCAATCACATGATTGAATTCATTCACACCCTTCATTCGCACGAGTGAACCATACTCATAGTCCATTTGCACGAGTGAAACTATCCTGTTCCAAAAGTACCAAGTTTTGCAGTAATGGAAGATCAATTTGCTGCATTTTCTGTCGGGAAGGACTCACACATCCAGAATCTATTTCTTCTAGAGGATGAAATTGGTAATCATAATCAACCGCCTAAGCTTATAATGTTAGATGATTATCCACAATGAAAACAGCGGTTCAAGATCTATCTAATTAGAGTTGATCCCAATCTTTGGACATCCATAGAGACTGGTTACACGGTACCAGTAAGTGCAAATGGAGTCAAGTTAAATTTGGGAGGAATGAGTGAAGCTCAGAAGATACACTTCAATGCTCATTTAATACCGAAAGACATCTTTCATCAGTTTTCTGAGAACAAGTAGGCCAAAAAGCTATAGGAGGCTCTAGAGAAGAGGCATGATGGAAACAAGACGTTGAAGGTTCTGAAGGCTAAGGCTCTCAAGAAGGAGTTTGTTAATTTCTCTTTGATAGGAAATGAGAGCTTAGATGACATTATTGACAGGTTCTACCATCTGATGAGTGAGTTGCACACTCATGGTGTAACAACGTCTATGGAAGATAAAGTTTCAAGCTTTGCAGATGGTTTTCCAGATAAATGGGATTCATTTGTGTCCAACCTAAGACAGAACAACATTCTTGCAACGTTAGACATAAATGAATTCATCTTGAAGTTAAGAGAGGAATAACTAAGAATGAAGTACAAATCGAAGAAAGGATCCTACGTTCAGAATCCTTTACTTTACAACTCAGTTCCCACTCCAACTGGTTCAGGAGCACCACTACAAACTGCATTTGTGTCTAGTTCCGCGGCTCCTTCCCGAACCACTACTTTAGGACCAGAAACGTCAGGGTCATCTGGTACCCAATACATAGTTCCTGAAGCCAATACTATAAAGTTGAAGACCGGAAATCTCGGTAATATCACTGTGGAAGTGGCTAAGGAGCATATGGATCTTCTAGCTGCTGTTGTCCAATCCTATGATGGTTTAGTTGTCGGGAAGATTGGAAATTGTCATCTTGTAGATGAAGATTACGAGCAAGTTGACGAGAATGAGCTAGAGAGAATGTACATCATGTGGGCTTTGGCAAGTGCAGTAAGAAGAGCTAAGAAGTTTGACAAAACCAAAGTCACCTGCTTCAACTGTGGTGAAAAGGGGCATTTAAAACGTGAATGTGTAAAGCCCAAGAAAACGGGAAATAGAAACCTATTTCCCACATTCAACCGTCAAGACAAGGACGAAATTGGAACCACATCTTCAAGCAAAAAGACAAAGGCCTTGACTGCTCAAGGTGATGAAGGACAAGACTGGACCTTCCGATTTATGTCTCCGGGTGAATCAAACATTGCCTGTGTTGAGGCATTAGATGATGGATCTGCTAGTGAAGGTGAACTCACAGCTGAGCAAGCGATCTCAGATACAGAAGAAGCTAGTAACGTGGTAAAACACTTGGTTGAGGAAGAACTCAGAGCAGCAAGTTCATAATCTCCAGCCACCAAAGGGTCTAATTCTGCTTTGATGGCTGATACAACTGATTCATCACAAATATTTTCTACCAACCAATTATTTGAAAAACATGTATGTTCTAAATGTGACAAATTTAGGGATAGCATAGATCTGAAATTTGCTAGGTTATTAGAACACATTGATAAATTAGTAAATGATTTATAACTTTGCACTGAGGCACACCGTATATTAAAACAAAATGAGTGCAGTTTGAAAGAAAAGATAGAACTTTTTGAGAAACAACTAAGGGAAACCGAGGTTGTTGCTCTAAATCAATCAAATGATATAAATTACTATTTAAACTCTTTAGAAGAAAACAAAAAGGAAAAAGCAGTTTTAGAAGTCAAAGTGAATTCTTTAAAACAAAAACTGCATTGTTGGGCTAGTTCTTCTCACATAGTTCAAAACTTAGTGAAAGAACGAAACAATTGGGAAGGTTTGGGTTACAAAGTAGTACCGCCACCACATGAGATCCTTTTAAATCCAAAATGTAGACCTATCAATAACAACCAAGTTAAGGATCATGTGGTGTCAACTCATTTGGTTAGTGATCTTGATTCCATGGGTAAACTAGTGAACTCTATCACTAAACAGAAAGAGTCTACTTTGAAATCAAAAGGAAAGATGCCTATAGAAAATTTGGATGAATAATTTGAAAAGGTTAATGTAAGGTCGGGTTCACACATGTCTACTTCTGAACCCAAAATGACTAAACCAGTTAACAAAACACATGTTACACGTCAAATTCCAAATAAAATGAAAGGTAATGATGTTCAAAACGTTAAGAAAATTAATTTTGTTAAAGTGGCTGAAACATCTAAAAGAGAACCAACACAACCCAACCAGGCACATCTCACACCCGTACCCAAATAAACATTTTCCTCAACCTGTAGAAGGGAGATCATGCAACGGTTGTGGAAAAAGAGGACATATCTCTTCTAGTTGTCCTTATTATCAAACTCTCAAAAAGAAAATTGAACTTTATGATACAAAACAAAGTTTTACTAAAAGGAGATCTATTACTTCACCTAAGAGTATTAGTGAAACTAAAGTTCAAACTATAAAGTAGATGTCTGTTTATCACAGACAGTCCTTACACAAGACTGGTTTATGGAAAGAAAAATCATGTAATAGGTCTGATAATGAGAACAAGAAGAAGAACGATGTACCCTCATCCTCTAATGGACAATGGGTTGAGTTCATGATGTGTGATTCCTCTGGATCACCCAAACCAATTAAGGCTTGGGTCCCAAACTTGAACTGATCAATTCCTTTGAATGTGCAGGATGTCTACTACAGCGCTATCACAAATACCTAGATTGTTGATAGTGGGGCGTCTAGGCACATGACCGGGAACTCGTCTCTCCTTTTCAACGTCAAAAAAATTAAAGGGGGACATGTATCATTTGCTGGGAATAAAGGAGGTTACATCACAACACAAGGCGAAGTGGGAAACGAGAAAGTTAAGTTTGACAAGGTCAACTACATTCAACAACTATAGAACAACTTACTTTCTATCTCTTAGATATGTGATAAAGGATTCAAAGTTATTTGACAACAAGAAGTGCTACATGCTCAAGAAGGATTATGTTATCCCAGAGGAAAAAGTCTTAATGTTAGCTTCAAGATATAATGATCTGTAAGTCTTGGATCTATCAAAGGCCTCCACAACAGAGAAAACTATCCAATTCTTCTTGTCAAAAGCAACAGAGAGAGACTCAGTTTCCAGGCATAGGAGAACGGAACACATTAATCCTAGGATGATGAATTATTTGATACATAATTATTTAGTGAATGGAGTTTCTGTCAAGAACTTCCAGCTTTTGGATTTTTGCGTAGCATGGAAGAAAGGGAAACAGACCAAGAAGTCTTACAAGGCAAAGAAAGTTAATTCAATTGACCTTCCTCTTGAGCTTCTACACATGGATCTGTTTGGCCCAATCAGCACGAAAAGCATTGTTGGAGATTTGTACTGTTATGTAGTAATAGATGATTACTCAAGATTCTCTTGGGTGATGTTTCTAAAATCCAAATTTAAGACATTTGAATCATTCAAACATCTCGTAACTACATTAGAATCACTCTACAAGCTGAAAGTAAGGCAGATTCGATCAGAAAATGGAACAGAGTTCAAGAATCGGTGGATGGAGGCATTCTGTAGAGAGAAAGGAATTGTACATCAAGTCATGTCTGCTTACACTACACAGATGAATGGGGTTGCTTAAAGAAAGAATCACAGCTTGATACAGACAACAAGAACGATGTTAGCCGACTCTAAACTGCCTATTCAATTTTGGAACGAGGCAGTGGCTAATGCATGCTACACTTTCAATCGAGTCTTGGTGGTCAACTGTCACGAAAAAACTTGTTATGAGCTATTCCAGAGACGTAAACCAAACTTGGAGTATCTCGAACCATTTGGGGCACCGTGCATGCTACTAAAGAAAACTCAGACTGGGAAGTTCAGTGAGAAGGCTAAAGAAAGTATCTTTCTCGGATACAGTATACCAGACAAGAGAGTTTATAACAACTAAATGGGTCAGGTAGAAGTGTGGTGCAATGTTGATGTTCAAAGATACACCACCCCTGCTGGAAAACGACCTTTATTCTTCTTCGATTATGATGGATTCTTTAAGTCCTTCAACCTACCTTCCTCTCTTCCTGATGATGAGTTATCGACTAAAATGATGTACGATGTTCTGAACACTCTGCCACAAGACTCGACAGCATCGGTTCCACTAGACGATTATTCTAGTCCTTTAGGGGGAGAGCTTGATATAAGTGACTCCTCCTTTGATGATGAAGCATTGGAGACTAAAAATATGGACTAGGAGGAACAGGTTCCTGCTAATAAAAGTACACAAGCATCAGATATTGATGCCTTTGACACTTCTGAACCACATACTCCAACAGCTATAGACACTGAACCTGGTCTTCAAAATCTAGATCAGGAAGTAGTTGTTCCCACCACTCCCGGATCTCGAATCAATGTATATCATCCCATGGAGAACATAATTGGGGATGTACAATCGGGAGTGCAGACTCGAAATCAACTATACTCAGCTGATTATGCCTCAGTTATGGAAAAAGATTATCTTCACGATGGTGCTTATCGATGTTTTGTGTCTCAATTTGAGCCAAAATATGTAAGTGAAGCCTTAAACGATAAGGCATGGGTCAGCGCTATGCAATAAGAACTCCTACAGTTCAAGAAGTTAGGAGTACGGATCCTTGTGGACAGACCAAAAGGTGCTAAGGTGATTGGCACTAAATGGGTCTTAAAGTGTAGGAAAGATGACCAAGGAGTCATAATCAGAAACAAGGCTCGACTTGTGGTTCAAGGGTTTAGACAAGTAGAAGGCATTGACTACAATGAAGTGTTTGCACCTATGGCTCGGATGGAAGCAATCCGTATCTTTCTAGCCTATGTATCCTACATGAAGATTAAATTCTATCAACTTGATGTGAAAAGTGCATTCCTTCATGGTTAAATCCATGAGACAGTCTACATCAGTCAACCCGAAGAATTTGAAGATCCTTATCATCGGGATAGAGTTTACAAACTGGACAAGGCTCTCTACGGGCTCCATCAAGCCCCTAGAGCCTGGTATGAGAAACTCTCAACTCATCTAGTGTAACAAGGCTTTCGCAGAGAGGTGATTGACTATACGTTATTCATCAAAGAAAAAGATGTGATTTTCTACTGTACTGATATATGTGGACGACATAATCTTTGGTTCCAAGAATGAAGAATTATGTAAAGAATTTGAATCTGTAATGAAAGCAGAGTTTGAGATGAGTGCAAAGGGGGAGATGAAGTTCTTCCTTGGGTTATTGGTGGATCAAACACTAAAAGGGATCTTCCTGCATCAGTCCAAATATGTAGGTGATATCCTCAGTTGGTTCAACATGGAGAATGCTTTAGTTGCTGGAACTCCACTTGCCATGAACCATGACATGGCACCCGACGAAAATGGTGATCTGGTTGATGCTACCATGTACAGAGGAATGATCGGATTCCATATGTATCTCACAGCCTCTCATCTTGATATTATGTATGCCATGTGTCTTTGTTCCAGATATCAGGCAAAACCAAAAGTAAATCATCTCATTGGTGTTAAATGGATTTTTTGATATCTGAAGGGTACTCCAAAACTCGGGTTGTGGTATCCTCATGATGATGACTTTGAGCTTACAGCGTATAGTGACTCAGACTATGGTGGTTGCAAGATGAATTACAAGTCAACATCAGCGGGTTGTCAGTTCTTTGGTAGACGGTTAGTCACCTGGCAGTGTAAGAAGCAGACATCAGTTACTTTGTCAACTTATGAAGCTGAATATGTTGCTGCTGCAAGTTGCTGTTCACAAATCATTTGGATTCAATAGCAAATGCGTGACTACAGTTTGCAATTTTCTAACACTCCTAATATTGTTGATAATTCTGCTGCTATTGCTATGACCAAAAATCCGGTCCAACACCCTAAAACAAAACACATCGGTATTAAATATCACTTTATACGTTACTGTTTTGAAAAGCAATTAATCGATGTTGTTAAAATTAATACAGATTTTCAACGCGCCGACCTCTACACAAAGGCATTTGATAAACCGAGGTTTTTATATCTATTAGAGGTTAGTGGCGTGAAAAAGAAAAATGATGTGATTCAAGAAGAAGAAAGTGCGTAGTCCGAAAATTTTTTGTTTCCTTTCATTTTATTTTATTTTATTTTATTTTCCTATCTATTAAAATCCAAAAATACAAAAAGATTTTAGGTTTTAGAATTTTAAGGGGAGAATAGTTAATCTACTATTAAATTAGTTACAGTATTTATTTACTTAAAAAAACCAAGGGAAGAGGGCATCTTAGCTGAAAGAAATGAAATCAAATCTGTGATTCTGATTCAACGCTTATGGAAAATGATAGTACATAGGGAACAAAATTGTTTGGGACTTCAAAATCACTTAAATGATTAAGATGCAAAATTCAAAATGTAAGTCTAAGAAGTGTAAGAAAAATAAAAGGAAAAATGATAGTAAAACTAGTCTGCTACTGAGGTAACATAGAGAAAGTAGACCTAGAGGTTGCTAGTTCACTATATGATGCGTCGGTAGATTCAACACAATAGATGAGTAGACCTCATTGGTGGTTTAAATTCAAACTAAGTTGTTCAACTTTTTGTGGGTTCCCATCTTATCCCTGGTTAACACAATCAACGCATTTCCAATAAGGGGTGACGAGCAAAATAAATGCCAGAAATGTGTGCGGATGACCATAAAATGAGCAAATCACATGGAAAAATGCTAAATGCAATCAAGCTAATAACTTATGTTACTGGTGTGTTATGTGCAAAAAGAAAAGTAAATGCCTTAACAGGAAGATAGGTTGTGTGCCTCTCTGCTGTGCTGTGGCACTAACCTGAGGATAAGCATAACCTAAATATTCTAGAATTCATTGTTGTTTGCGCCTCTCTGCTGTGTGATGGCACTGACCTAAGGCTTGGCATCTCTTTGAAACCACTTAGAATAGTTTCTTCTTGGAATATACCCGTAGACCGCTCAAAAATCTCCTAAGGAATGTTGATTACCATATAAGTGTGGGGTCCACAAATGCTTGTTGAAATAATTAAACCTAACTCATCACTAATGTGAGTTAAAAATATGTGTATGGATTTAAGTGGACAAATATACTGACAATCATCGGGAGCTGCAACTCTTGACAATCAAAATCATTGTGTATCTTATAGCTCTAGTATGATTTCATAAAATTGCTATTGACTCTTGGTCAAAACAAGAATCTAGCATCAAAATGTTTAATTAAAATGTCCCAAATGATTCTGATATACATGTATGATTTCATAATGAATCGTTCCAGAAATGACAAAATTAACTTGAACTGTGCTGTCCAGGAATTAAAATTTGTTAGACGTTTTTCTAAACGATTTCAATCCATCTCTAATTAAAAACACAAATATATGTGCTGTTTTTCTTTTAATTTCGAGTTGTTTTTCTATTTTTCTAGTCTTTTGTTAGGTAAAAGTCGGACTATACAACTAGATGAAACCTATGAATCACTCACTTAAAATGGTCACGTCTGAGGTGACCAATCGGTTCTAAATTAAAAGGATCACGTCTGAGGTGATCAAAAGGTTTTAAATTAAAAGGTTGCACGTCTAGGGTGATCAAATGATTTTAATTTCAAAAAAGGGTCATGTTTGAGATGATCGGTGTTAATAATGTTTGATATCACAAGGTAAAAGTTTAAGTGTTTGTGAGTATCAGCCAATCGCACGATTGGACCATAAGTATGAGCCAATCGCATGATTGGACCATAAATTATGAGCCAATGGCACGATTGGACCATAAGTGTGAGCCAATCGTACGATTGGACCATAAGTGTGAGCCAGTCATACGATTGGACCATGAGTATGGGGCATCCATACGATTGGATCACTAGAATGAACCAATCATACGAATTAATTAAGAAGTATAAGCTAGTCGCACAACTGAACCCCAATCACATGATTGAAGCATGTGTATGGGTCCAGTTGCACGACTCCACATTAAAAAACTATAAATAGAGGGGTGAGTCGGTCGCATTTCTCACCACCCTTTAAAGCATTCAAACTTATCTCATACGTAGACACTCTACTCAAATTTTCTTTACCTTGATTACTTGCTGATTGTGATCTTAACCGATTTCTCATTCATCTACAGGTACTTTGCAACTGAAATCGGCCAAAATGAATGTCTTAATCGCAACATTAATGTCTTAATCGCAACATTAAGAGCCAAAAATGCTAAAACCTAGAACCGAGACTACTCTTAAGAATAGACCACTTAAATGGACACACATGTTGATTTAAATGAAACTAAGTGCTATTTCGAGTCTCTGCGGTCCAAATGAATATAAACACAAAGTGTAATGTCATGTTTTGACAAATATTCAAATCTGTGGTGTTCAACAGTGAGATATACGAATGGACACGCTGATGAACTTTAGTCGTCAAAACTGAGCCTGACGCAAGACTCAATCGCATGAGTGAATTAGGCATGTGGGATCAGTCACATGACTGACTTAACAGCATAGCTCATTGTACGATGAAGCTCAGATGCAACCTCAATCGTACGACTAAACTCAATTGTACGACTGAACTCAGACGTATAGTTCAGTCGCATGATTGAGTCAGTAGACCAAAATCATTCAAAATTCACTAATTAAGTCTAGCAACCAATCAAATGTATATATTTCTTGTGTTGTAGCAATATGGATGAAAGATGGATGATGAGCACCAAGCACTACATATATGCACACATAGATGTTTTTCTAAGGATCAAGTACGCCGGAGACATCAATGTCGGCATACTGAACAAGAGCAACACGTGCCCCCAGTTCAAGTACTTGGCTCATGTTATCCTAAAGTGCCTAGTCTCCAAGCGTGGAGGAGTTAATGAGATGTCCGACCAAATCCATTATGCATACGTTGCAAGTATGTTATACCACATGTTCAAGTGCTCTCACATGATCTTCACCTACTTGATAGAGAGGAAGAAGATGATGTTTTGGACAGAGATGGGAATAATGCTATGCAAATGGGTGGTGGTATGGATGATAAAGATTCTCAAGAAGCTAACAAGGTTATGTCACTTAATGTACAAGACGTTGATGCTTATTGGCTCCAGTGGAAGATCTCTCAGGCTTATGAGCCGCAGATTGATCCACAACATAGCCAAAAGCTTGCTGAAGAAGTACTAAAGTTCCTAGAAGAAGGTGATGACTGTGAAGTTGAAACTAAGCTCCTGGTGCATCTGTAGTGTGATAATTTCAAACCGATCAAGTATCTTTTAAGGAACCGATTGAAGATTGGGTGGTGTACACATCTGGATCAAGCTGAAAAGACAACAGATCAAGACAAAAGTAATTATTAGATATCTTTGTATTTAAAAAAAATTGTACTTGAATTATATATTACTTTAATGTAATTATTGATCATTTATGTTTGTTTATGTATTAATGTTTTATATAATGACTTATGTGTGATGTGCTTAATGTTTAATCCAACAGATGAAGCTCAACAGATAGACGAGTATGATGTCGAACCCCTTCAGCAAGTCCAGACTCAACTTACCATGATTCTTGACTTGCAAGGGATAGTCAGGAGATCTATGAGCTACACTCTGGAAGAGGGAGAGATTATACATGATCTTACGGACGAATAGCTTGCTAAAATATTCAGGCTGAATCCTGACGAGCTGGTCAAGGACACTCCAAAAGTTGATATCGTGAGTGATAATGAGCTATACAATGTAGATGAAATAGAGATAGAAGATGTCATTGCAGAGCACTGTCCACAGTACACTAATCCGGAAGGACATGTTATCCCCAACTTGGGTGAAACATTTGACAGTGGTACTTTTGATAAGTTAGATGAAGTGGACAAAGAAAAAGAGAAAGAAGTAAGCACAACCCAAGCTTCGGATGCTAATGTCGACTTGAAGAAAGCTGAATAGGTAGCTTGTTTTGTAGAGATGAAAGCCCAATGCGCACCGCCAAAGCAGAATGCCTACACAAAGCTCTACAGAGTGAAAAGACATCAGAAAGTGTCAGGAAAGATTATGGCGTGGGCGTATTTTGAAGATTTAGATGTTTATGCTGTGAAAAGGAAGAAAGGAATCGAGTACTTCAGATATCCTCATGATCTGAAGACTCTTCCTGGTTTTGATCTCAACTGTATGGCATGTTTAAATCTTCTATATGCAAATTCGAGGAAGATGTCAAGTTGGTTCGAGGCTGCGTTAAAGAAGGAATACCACACGAGGTGGGTAAACTTCAGACCTCAACAACCAAAGAGGTACATCCGTAAGTTTGAAGTGGACCCCATATCTGGTAGACCTAAATTGGTGCTGAAATAGAGTCCCCCATGCAAAATGTCAAAGATTCCCTTACGGGAAATGCCTCAGGACTTCACTCCACACTACAAATGGTGGTATTACGATTGGCGAACGGGCGAAGCGGTCATAGTTTTGAACAGAGATAGAAAGATTGATACTATCCGGGTATTCAACCCAATGTGGCTTACAAACTTGTCTACTGAAGATGGCTATACATTATACAAGTGGCCACTATTCTATGACACACATGATATTGTACAAGCTCTCCAGTTTCAGTACATCATAAGACTCTGCTTTGCATTTGAAATACATGTCGGAGTTACAAAAGAGGAGAAGTACAAGAAATTTCAAGAACATGTAAAGATTGTTAGAAAATAGAGTAAACTAGGACCAAGGGGGAGTTTGTAGATACATGTTCCTAGTTTGTGAGCTTAAATGTAAATGTCTTTCATGTCTTACACATATGTAATGAATTGGTTCGATCAAATATTATATGTGATTCATGTTTATTCATGTTTATTTATTTCATATTATTACTGTGTTAAAGTATAATTTATATGTATGAACATATTATATAGGTTTGAGGTTGTTGTACATGGTTCTTAGTCAATATTGATTAAGAAATGTGTTCAATCTAGTCGGATGAGTATTCATGCTAATGGACCATACTTATGGACCATACGCATGAATACATCATGCTTATGGACCAGTCGTACGACTGAACTAGGAGACTGGATTAGTCGTATGATTGAGACATAATATTGACTCAGTCACACGACTGAACCTTCAGTCATGCGTATGACTCAGCAGGCATGATTCAGTTGCACGACTGAACCATACTCAAGGTTCAGTCGTACGAATGAAAAATACAAACCTATAAATACCACTTAATTCGTGTAAAAACATAACAATTGAGAGAACACTTCAAATACTTCATAATTTCACGAACCCTAGCAGTCCAGAATGTCCAAGAAAACCAATCCAACTTCAAAGTCCGTTCTTGATCGATTCCTACTTGTTCTTATCGTTTAGTTCACCATTACATCGATTGGGTTAACGTTCTCACTGATTGGATCGCCAATCAAATAGGATTCCGCACTATTTGATCTGGTTTCATGCATTGTCAGTTAGTATTTCATACGTACACGATCCTGACAATTGCTAGGTCGCCACCTTGGGCAATGAGTTCTAAGATTTTGGGGACATGGGTTGTTTCTACCCAGAGAAGCCAACACTTGGTTTCTTCAAAATTTTAAAGATGTTCGACTTTATCTGTCCCAATTTAAGAATATTACTTGTTTCCCTTAATTGTGAGCCTGATTCACAGTTGAGAATATGTTGAATATATCTAGGAAACATATAATATTCTAAGGAGTCCAAGTTAGCAAGCAAATTTCTATAAACAAACTAAGAGTACCTGAACTTGAGCCCCTGAACCATCCCATGCACTATGAAGGACAGATCTTCAGAAATCTGGTCCCAGCCCCCATGCTTGTTGGACAAGCTATGGATGAACATATGAAGTAAGTACTTCCACTGGGAGGAGACCTTCCTTTTCTTGAAGATCTTGACAGAGAAATCTCCTTCATAGTCTATCTGCACAAAGGAGTGGTTTACTGCTATTTTAAGAAAGGATAATTCACCTTCCTTATCATACAGCTAAAGGTGGGTGTTGATGATGGCTGGAGTAATGAAGATTGTCCTCCTCTACATTGTGGTAGATAGTGCCTTCTCATTATCCATAATGACCTCTTGATAGGTCTTCCAAAAATCAAGCAGTTGATCCTCATAAAGAACATGATTAATAGTAAGGGAGGTGGAGTAGTTGGACAGAGCCAATAATTGACAAACCTCTAAGAAATAAGGATCTTTTTCATAGTGTAGCAGAGCAACCTGATTGTGTTACTTGTTTAACTACATGGAGAAATCTGGGTCATTTTTGCGGTTGAGGTTGGCCATTTTAGATAGCTTCGAGGTGAAGGAAATGGAGAAAAAAGGCGATTGAGAAAATTTTGGGAATTTAGCTCTGAAAGAATATGAAAATGATAAAGAAAGAAGGGGAACTGTTGGGTTTATATATAAAATGGATTTCAAACAAAGTTAATGAAAGAGGACAAACTTTGAAATCTGGATGTCGGTCCCACCTCTGAAAAAGTAGTTTGCTTTTTGCCCAAAGGGTATTGGAAGTCAAAAATCTTCCAAAGATAATTTGGCTTCGGAAGTTTTGAGAAGAAAGCTTCCAAAGCGAAAGTGACTTCGGAAGAAATTTCAAAGATTTTTAGAGAATTTAGCTTTGGAAGAGATTAACCTTTGAAATTTGTAAAAGGTTCTAAGAGTTAATTACTTTCGGAAGAAAAAGGTTCTTTGAAACATACAAGGACTTAAGCTTTGGAAGATATGCTGGAAATTTCTTCCGAAGGTAAATGTTTTGTGACAGTTATTTATTTTAAAGACTTAAATTTCTTCCGAAGGTAGAAACATATCTTCCATAGAAAAATTATCAAAAAATCTATGAAAATTATTCAAAAAGAGTTTTACTTCCAAATCAAACAAGGGCTTATGAATGGTGATAGATATAGTCAAATTATGACATACAAATTTTAGAAATAAGATAATATTAATTTTTAAAGAAAAAGCTACTCAAAGTTAATCATCCCAATAGCTGATAAAAGGTATTTGAATCTCTGTTCATCAAAAGCTTTAGTGAATAGATCAGCGTATTGTTCATTTGTGTTAACCTTGACTAGTTTGATTAATACTTTCTCAAAGTTATCTCTAATCAAATGATACCTGATATTGATGTGTTTGGTCCTTGAGTGCTGCATAGGATTCTCTGTAATAGAGATGGCATTATTGTTGTCTATATGAATGGGAGTCTCTCTAAATTTGAACCCATAGTCTAGCATCTGATTCTGAATCCAAAGCGCTTGAGTACATCAGCTTGCAACAACAATGTATTCAGCTTCAGTAGTTGATGTCGAGACACAGGATTGCTTCTTGCATTGCCATGAGACAACCCTTCTACCAAGAAACTGACATCCCCCTGATGTAGACTTTGCAGTCATATTGCATCCACTATAATCACCATTTGTATATGCATACAGTTTGAAGTTAGAATTCTTTAGATACCAAAGTCCAAGTGTTGAGGCCCCTTTGAGATATCTTAAAATTCTCTTGACAGTGATAAGGTGTGACATCTTAGGGTTGGCTTGATATCTTGCAGAAACATATGTGGCAAACATGATATCAGGCCTGCTAGTTGTAAGGTACATAAGAGACCCAATCATAGCCTTGTAGAGGTGTTCACCCATACACTCCCCCTCAAGGTCAGGCCTTGGGGAGTGGTTTCTTTCTATGGGAGTCTTAACAACCTTACAATCAGCCATATCAAATCTCTTGAGTATGTCTTCAACATACTTTTACTGACTTATGAAGATTTCATCTTCAACTTGCTTCATTTTTATTACTAGAAAGAAATTGTGTTCCCCCATGGCACTCATTTCAAATCTATCACTCATCAGCTTCTCAAAGTGTTTGAAGAGCTGTGGATTAGTTGAACCAAAAATGATTTCATCTACATACACTTGAACTAGCATCGAGTCATTTCCTATTCCTTTGATGAAAAGAGTTCCATCTATAGTACCTCTTAATTAACCATGCTTGTAGAGATACTTTGATAGAGTCTCATACCACTTCCTTAGTTTTGATGCAACCCATATTGAGCATTATCAACTCTGCAGACATAATAAGGATGATCAGGATCTACAAAGCCAGGTGGTTGTTTGACATACACCTCTTCATCAATCACCCCATAGAGAAAATCACACTTGACATCAAGTTGGTGACCTTAAAATTCTTGGATGTAGCAAAAGCTAAGAATATCCTAACAACTTCTAGTCTTGCCACATGAGCAAAAACATTTGTGTAGTCAATTCCTTCTTCTTGTGTGTACCCTTGAACAACTAGTCTTGTCTTGTTCTTGATGAAAAGTCCTCTATCATCCTTCTTATTCCTAAAAACCCTCTAAACCTTTTGTCTTTTGAATTAAAGTAGCTCCTCTGGAATAGCTTCAACCCAACTTCCATCCTTTAGAGCCTCATCAATCTTCTTAGGCTCTATATGAGATAAGAAGCAAGAATAAGGAAAAACATTTGCATCATTGGTTTGTCCTCTTGTTCTTACTCTTGAATCAACATCTCCTTTGATGTTTGAGGTGGGATGAGACTTGTGGATCCTTAGCTGTGGAATCACAACAAGTTACTGAGGGAGATATAAATTAGAGAAATTTAGATATGGCATTGAGATTTCTTCCACCACATCATCACATTTAGCAAGTTAAACTTGAGTGAATGACTGTGTGACATCATTGATGTTGTCTTAAGTGGAGTGGTTGTCAGCATCAAGAAATTCTTGATCACTTTCACCACCACCATGATCTTCTACATTTGAAGTTTCTTTATCTGGTTATTGAGCCTCTAACCTGGAATTTGAAGGCATCTTAGATGTATCAGCTGAATTTGTTATTGTTGTGCTGATAGAAACTTCATTTGGAAAGCTAGTTACAACTGGAGCTGAAGTAGTGATACTTGAGGGTCATCTCAGCTTAAATCTTGGATCAGGATCACGTGTGGACCAAAACCATTTACATTAGGTGTGTGTTCATTGAAGGTCACATTGGCTGACTCCTCAACTATTCTGATTCTGAGATTGTATACTCTATAAGCCTTAGCTTGGGAGGAGTATCCAATGAAGTGTCCATCATCTGATTCTTAACAAACTTGGCCAATTGATCTTTGGTATTAAAGATGGTGCAAGGACATCCAAATGAACTGAGAAAACCAATGAAAGGTTTCCTCTTTTGCCAAAGTTCATAAGGAGTCTTACCATGTGTCTTAAACACTAAAACTCTACTCTGCACATAGCAAGCAGTGTTGACTGCCTCTACCCAGAAGGTGATGGACAGCTTAGAGTTACACAAAATGGTTCTTGCAGATTCAATCAGTGTCCTGTTTCTCCTCTCAGCAACACCAATTTGTTGAGGAGTCCTGGGAGCATTATATGGTCTTGTAATACCCTTTTCAACACAAAATGTATCAAGGATTTGGTTCTTGAATTCAGTTCCTTGATCACATCTTATGGTTTTGACCATGTGGATCAGATTGATTCTCAATCTTTAATATGAAAATTTTCAGAATCTCAGGGGTCTCATCCTTTGTTCTAAGAAAGAAGACCTAAGTAAATCTTGTAAAATCATTTATGATCACCAAAAAATAAAAGGTCCTTCCCAGACTCATTTCATTGGTGGGACCAAAGATATCCATATGTAACAATTGTAGGGGAGTAGTGATGGAGTTTCTTTCCTTTGGCTTGTCAGATACCTTATATTGCTTCCCTTTCAAGCATGCAACACATTGATCATCACTTGTAAACTCTTTCTTTGGCATTCCAGTTACCAAATCATTCTTAATTAGTTTATTCATGTTTTTAAAGTTTACATGGCATATTCTTTTATGCTAGAGGAAAGACTCATCACTATTTACTTTAGCCAGAAAGTATGAAACTTCTCTAGAGGGTGATGTTTCTTGCATGTCCATCTTGTACATGTTCCATTTCCAGGGTGCTCTAAGCATGATGTGCTCGTGAAAAATGCACTCATGCTTAGTAAAAAACATCTTATGTATCTAATCACAAAATTGAGATACACTCAGAAGATTGTATCCAAGATCCTTAACAAACTTTAACTTCTCAATGTTGAGCTTACCATTTATGACCATGCCCCTTCTAGTAATGTAACCACCAGCATCTCCTCCAAAGCAACTGGTCCTCCATAAATCTTTTCAAACCTTTAGAGTAGTGACCTATTGCCTATCATGTGCCTGGAACAACCGTTATCCATGACCATATATTCTTGTTTGTCTTTAGTTGTTCCTGCACAAAAGAGATATTTAGTTACATTGAGAAACCCAAGCCTTGTTTGTCTTGGGTTCATGAAAGGAAGTTACGGGTAATGCCACAATGATAGATCCTATAGTCATGTTTTGCGGATATTTTGTTTTTGTTAATGGATAACTTTCAGTCACTTTGTCTTTCTTTGACTTCCACACCACCTTTAGATGCCTAGACTTGACCTTCGATACTTCGTAAGTTTTACTGACTTCAGAAGTTTTGATGACTGAACATGCGGAAGATCTTGCTAGCACTGCTACAGGTTTCAGTGCTTTGGAAATATTCCTTTCTTCCGAGACCAAATTTTCTTTCGAAGGAAATTTTCCACTTGCCTTCATCTTCATTTTGGAGCTTCCGAAAGGAAAGGTCTTTCCTTCTAAAGCATGCTTCTTCTTGAAACTCTTAGAAGTCTCTTTCTTGATCATGTGGAGAGTGCTTTTTGGATTATAAGGACAATCCTTAGCAAGAGAAGAGGAACTCTCACAAATAACACATTCTAACTTCTTCTTCCTAAGATCCTTCTTTTGTGAACAAGGCTAAACATGATCACTTTCCTTCTCCATCTTTATCTTTGCAGATGTAGTGGATGTCCTTTTAGGGTGAGGACTTCCTTTGGAGTTGGATGGTTCATGTTGAGTAGCAATGGTACATAGCTGATTAGGCTTCTTGATGCTGAGATGAGTTGATACTGAACTTTAAATCCTGGTATTAGAGTTCAAGTTAGTGTCTTCAGTCTTTACCACTTTAAATCCTGTAGAGATGACAATTTATTTCTACTTAGAGTTGAAGGTGGACTTGATCTCTTGAGCCTTCTTTGCTTTTCTTTTGCTCTTTCTGATCAAGTTCTTTCTCATAGACTTGGTCGTCATAGTCTTTTTTACTCTCCTCAAAAGGATAGTGACCCTTCTTAGAATCCTCTTCTTCACTCTTCTCAGAGGCATTCTCTACTATCACGTCTTCATCCTCTTCAATCAAGGGGTCTATGAGGGGAAGCTCATCTTCACAAGTTCCACACCTAGGAGATCTTATAGACAGGATGGTGTTTGGAGGAGCTATCTCACTAGATTCTAGTCCCTGCTTATTCAAATAACAAACTTTAGCATGCAAGGATGAGGATATAATGTTCTTAAAGGTTTTTTATTCAAAAACCCATTTTTTTGCCATGGCTTTGCTGATCACAAGCTCAGCTTGGCATTCAGTCAACTTGGTTATGAGATCTTTGATTAGAGTCCTGTCGTTGGTGTGTTTATGTTTATGAACTGAAATGGTTCTCTCTAAGTCCTCTATTTTCAGTTTATCATCATTTTCAAATCTTTTGAAATCAGATTTTAAGATATTCAAGGACTCAAGATCAGATATCATCTCTAAGTTGTAGGACCTGTATCTATTAACTTTAGCAATACATTCAGGTGTACAAAGATGTTCCAATACCTTTGCTTCATCATGGTCAGCCATTAGTGCTTAGTTTGGAGATTCATCTTCCACCTGAAAACTCTAGTCAAATCCTCCTTCGTCAATAGCAATTGTAGCTTGCTGCTTTGGCTTCTTATTCTGGGTGGCGTTCTCAGTGTAGTTTGGTCTGGTTTGTGCTTGGCCACCATTTGTTCTCGGTGCTTTGCACTCCCTTGCAAAGTGGCCCATTTGGTTATAGTTGTAACACTTGACTTTGCTTTTATCGAACCCAAACTTTCCACTGTTGTATTGCTTGTGAACTTCCTTCTTGTCCTCTTGTAGAACTTCTTGGCTTTATGAGTGAGAAGAGCCATCTACTAGACTATTTCCATGTACTCCAGATTATCTGGATGGATACAATCCAAATCTTCAAGGGTTAGTAGAAAGTTTCCTGAGCTTTCATCAGACGACTCAAAGGCATGTGAATAACTTGTCTCTTGGAATGAGCTTCCTTGAGTGTAGCTTTCTTTTGGTGTGTCCTGCAAGGTGATGAAAGGACCCTTTTGTGAGTTGTTACGGTAGCATATAAGATGATGTTGAGGTTCTATGCTACACCTTTTAGTCACATGCAAGGCTGAACTCATTTGATTTTTGGAGTTACCAAATGAACCTTGCATGTTCATCTCTATCTGGTATCTACTAAGAATACCATACAACTCAGTTAAAGTGAGAGTCTTAAGGTTCTAAGTCCTCTTGATAATAATATAGTAATGTGTCCATTGCCTTGGAAGAGAGGACATAAACTTCCATACAATATCCCTATTTTCAAGAGTCACTTAAACATCCATTAGAGTGTCCACAATCTCAACATACCTGAAGTATTGTTGAGTCATGGTTTCACCTATTTTAAAGATGAATTTTTCAAACTGTTGCTTCAAGAGATCCTTCTTGTTCTCTTAGGATTTAGTAGAACCCTCATACATTAGTTTCAATGCATCCCACAACTGCTTAGTTGTTTTGCATTTCTTGAAACCTCTCTATACAGAGTTTAGATTAGCAGTCTTAAGGGCTGTCATGGCTTTCTGATCAATATCTACTCTCTTTCTATCTTCATCAGAGTAATCAGCTACAACCTTTTGAATTATACCAGCTCCAGTAGGTGAGGAGGTGCTTGGTATGAAAGGTCCTGAGACAACAGATTCCCACATCCTATAGTCTTATGACTTGATGAAACCTTCCTTTCTTTGGCACCAAGTGTCAAAGTCTTTAGGAGTGATTAGTGGGGACATTGTCATGGTTTCAGTTTCCATACCAGCTTTAGTGATAGCTTCCATTTGAGATGTTAAGTATTTTGTGTGTGTGAGGGATATTAAGATGTTGAGATCTTGCAATTAAGATCCTGAAAGCTCTAATACCAAGTGTAGGACCGTTTAAGGGTTGGTCACTTACAACATAACACACAATAAGGAGAGTTAGTTAGAACACTTAATAAATCAAATGGGGAACTAGCAACCAGTCACACTTTAATACTAAGAAACACAAGTAATAAATAGACAGAAGAAGAACAATAAAAATAACACAAGTGTTTGGTTCTCAAGAATGTTGTATATTACTCTCAAGTTCCATACAAGTGTTTAAAAAGCATAAAAGCATAAAAGATTACAAATGGACCTGGGATACTCTATACTACATCCTAGAGCTGACCATACTTGGAAGACTAGCTAGATACATGATCTAGACAATAACAAAATCAATGTAGAGTCAAAAGACAAATTACTTTTTGACTAGTGACTATGACATGCCATAGCTCACATCCTAATATATTACAAAAAGGATAAAAATACATAAAGTAGAAAGTAGCAGACTCAAGACCTCAATGTACAGTTTACCAAAAGCATTGACCTTTCACCAACTTGTGAAAGTTGATGAGTCAAACAGAGTTGTGGCGGAAAGGTGGTCCAGCTTTATGGTAAAAGGTACATCAGATAAAGCATGTACTCAAAATTCTTCGGAAGAAAACTATCTTCATGAATTGGCTTCAAAATACTTTGTCTCTGAAGCTTTAAAAGACTTCATATTTGGCTTCAAAAGATATTGGACTTGACTTTGGAATATTTCACACTTAATATATTTTCTAAGACATAGTGTGAAACTTTTGAAGCATTATACTTAGTAATTATGTGCATGCATGCAAGATAGACTTTGGATGTTTTGGGTTGCATCAGCCTTATAAGAATCCTTATAGAAGCCTTAGCCCAAATCCCAAACTATGCTAAGTTTCTAAAGAGTGTCTTGTCAAACAAAAAGAAATTGGAAGAGTTATCACACCTAGGTTTGAATGAAGAATGCTCTGTAGTTCTTCAAAACAAACTACCTCAAAAGATGACTAATCTAGGAAGTTTCACCATACCTTTCCTAATAGGAAATCTTTCTGTTAGAAATCAGTTAGTTGATTTAGGTGCTAGCATTAACCTTATGCCTTATGCGGTTTTTGAAAAGTTAAACTTAGGTGAACCTAGACCTACCCGTATGTTCATCCAATTAGCTGACAGTTTTTGTTAAATATCCGAGGGGCATCGTTGAAAATCTCTTACTTCAAATCAACAAATTCGTATTTCCCATTGATTTTGTGATTCTTGATATGGATGAGGAAAAGAATGTTCTTATCCTAGGTCGACCTTTCTTAGTGACTGCTCGAGCCCTCATTGATGTTTGTACAGGCAAACTCATACTTTGATTAGACAAGGAGGAAGTAACTTTCTATATAGGCCAATCCATGAAACACCCTCAACATCATGATGACTCACTCTACTACGTTGATGCTTGTGATTCAATCATAAGCTATCATTTAAAGAAAACTCTTCGAAATGAAGCTTGCAACACTCAATTAATAGAGGTCCAAATAACAGAACCCATCTATGAGAATCAAATCATTCCAAGACTAGAAGTTGATAAAACGTTGTCTCATCAAGAAGTATATTAGATTATTACACAAGAGCTAGAACCTAAAGCCAAACCTTCTATCAAAGACCCTGTAGCTTTAGATCTCAAATAACTTCCATCCCATCTCGAATACGCCTTTCTTAAAAACACATCTCAACTTCCTATCATAATCTCATCTGCATTATCAACTAATGAGAAGAGCAAGTTGTTCAATATGCTTAAGGCACATAAACGAGAAATTGCATGGAAAATCATGGACTTCAAGGAATCAATCCATCATTTTGCACTCACAAGATACTAATCCATCATTCAACCTCAAAGACATTTAAATCCGAGCATGTAAGAGGTGGTGAAGAAAAAAGTAATCAAACTGCTAGATGCCGGTTTGATTTACCCTATTTTTTATTAGCCTTGGGTCAGTTCCGTCCAAGTTGTTCCAAATAAAGGAGGAAAGACTATTGTAACTAACGAGAAGAATGACCTTATTCCCACTTGAATGGTTACAGGATGGAGATATTGCATCGACTATCGCAAACTTAATTACACCACAAGGAAAGATCACCTCCTTCTTCCTTACATCGATCAAATGCTTGAGAGATTATCTGGAAAAATGTTCTATTGTTTCCCGGATGGTTTCTCTGGTTATTTCCAAATTCCTATTGCTCCTGAAGATCAAGAGAAGATGACATTCACCTATCCATATGACATATTTGCTTATCGGTGAATGCCCCTTGGATTGTGTAATGTTCCTGCTACATTTCAACAATGCATGGTGGCAATCTTTCATGACATGATCGAACACTCAATGGAAGTTTTCATGATTGACTACTCCATCTTTGGGAACTAATTTGAGCAATGTCTTGAACAACTTGAAAAGATGTTGGTTAGATGTGAATATTCAAACCTTGTTTTAAATTGGGAAAAGTGTCACTTCATGGTCACGGAACGAATAGTATTAGGACAGAAAATCTCTCGAGCAGGGCTTGATGACGATCAAGCCAAAGTCAACACTATTTCTAAACTCCCACTTCCCATGATCATGAAAGATATCACAAGTTTCCTAGGCCATGCAGGATTCTACCATCGTTTCATCAAAGATATCTCGAAAATGGCACGACCAATGACTCAACTTCTTGAGAAAGATGCACAATTCATATTTTCTGACGAATGCTTTAGTGCATTAAAATTTCTTAAAGAGAAATTGGTAACCGCTTCGATCATGGTTTCCCCATATTGGACGCTACTATTTGAACTCAGTTTTGTTAAATGTTCAAGGGGCATTGTTGAAAATCTCTTAGTTAAAATCGACAAATTCGTATTTCCCGTTGATTTTGAGATTCTTGACATGGAAGGAAAAGAATATTCCTCTTATCCTAGGTCGACCTTTCTTAGCGACTGCTCGAACCCTCATTAATGTTTGTATAGGCAAACTCACACTTCGAGTAGATGAGGAGGAAGTAACTTTCTATATAGGCCAATCCATGAAACACCCGCAACAACATGATGACTCACTCTATTACATTGATGCTTGTGATTCAACCATAAGCTATCATTTAAAGAAAACTCTTTGAAATGAAGCTTGCAACACTCAATTAATAGAGGTACAAATCACTGAACCCATTTGTGAGAATCAAATCATCCAGGACTAGAAGTTAATGAAACGTTGTCTTATCAAGAAGCATTTGAGATTATTAAAAAAGAGCTAGAACCTAAAGCCAAACCTTCTATCAAAGACCCTCCAGTTTTAGAGCTCAAATAACTTCCATCTCATCTTGAATACGCCTTTCTTGAAAACACATCTCAACTTCCTTTCATAATCTCATCAGCATTATCAACTGATGAGAAGAGCAAGTTATTCAATATGCATGGAAAATAATAGACATCAAGGAATCAATCCATCCATTGGCACACACAAGATACTGATGGAGGAGAACTTTAAATCTGTCATTCAACCTCAAAGACATTTAAATCCGAGCATGCAAGAGGTGGTGAAGAAAAAAGTAATCAAATTGCTAGATACCGGTTTGATTTACCCTATTTTTATTAGCCTTTTTAGTTCCATCCAAGTTGTTCCAAATAAAGGAAGAATGATTGTTGTAACTAACAAGAAGAACGACCTTAGTCCCACTTGTATGGTTACAGGATGTAGAGATTGCATCGACTATCGCAAACTTAATTACAACATAAGGAAAGATCACCTCCTTCTTTCTTTAATCGACCAAATGCTTGAGAGATTATTTGGAAAACTTTTCTATTGTTTCCTGGATGGTTTCTCTTGTTATTTCCAATTTCTTATTGCTCCCTAAGATCAAGAGAAGACGACATTCACCTATCAATATGGCATATTTGCTTATCGGTGAATGCCCTTTGGATTGTGTAATGCTCCTGCTACATTTCAACAATGCATGGTGGCAATCTTACATGACATGATCGAACACTCAATGGAAGTTTTCATGATTGACTACTCCATCTTTGGGAACTCATTTGAGCAATGTCTTGAAAAACTTGAAAAAATGTTGGTTAGATGTGAAGATTCTAATATTGTTTTAAATTGGGAAAAGTGTCACTTCATGGTTACGGAAGGAATAGTATTAGAACAGAAAATCTCTCGAGCAGGGCTTGTAGTCGATCAAGCCAAACTCGACACAATTTCTAAACTCGCACTTCCCACGACCGTGAAATATATCATAAGTTTCCTAGGCCATGTAGGATTCTACCGTCGTTTCATCAAAGATTTCTCGAAAATTGCATGACCAATGACTCAAATTTTTGAGAAAGACGCACTATTCTTATTTTCCGACGAATGCATTAGTGCATTCAAATTGCTTAAATAGAGATTGGTAACTGCTCTAATCATGTTTTCTCCATATTGGACGCTACCATTTGAACTCATGTGCGACGCAAGCGATTTCGCTGTAGGAGCCGTATTATGACAAAGGAAAGACAAGCAATTCCACCCAATTCATTATGCGAACTAAACCCTAAAAGACGCACAAGAAAACTACACCACCACCGTGAAAGAGCTTCTTGCGGTAGTTTTCGCATTTGACAAATTTCGCTCATATCTAATCCTTTCAAAATAATCGTTTACGCCGATTATGCAGCCTTTCTTTATCTGATCAACAAACAAGATGCAAACCCAAGATTTATTTGTTGGATACTTCTGCTTCAAGAACTTGACAATGAAATTCGTGATAAGAAAGAAGCAGAAAAATTAGCAGCTAATCATCTCTTGCATCTTGAGTATTCAAGTCTTTCACAAGCTTAGGAGGCCATAATAAATGACAATTTTCCTCACGAATTCCTTATGCACATCCATTCCTCAATCGATGAACATCCTTGGTTCGCAGATTTCACAAATTACTTGGTAAGTGAAATCTTTCTGAAAGGAATCATTTAACATCAAAAGACGAAATTCTTTACTAATATCAAGCATTAGTATTGGGAGGACCCATATCTGTTCAGAATCGATGCAGACCAACTTAACCAAAGATGCATATATAGAAGTGAAGAAGATTAGATTCTAAGGCACAGTAATGAAGGACCCACAAAAGGACACCATGGAGCAACCCTAACAACCAAGAAAGTATTTGACTCTGGATTTTTCTTGCCCACGATCTTCAAAGATGCTCATAACATGGTACGCACTTGTGACGCAACGTCAAAGAGCAACCATTATCTCAACACAGGATGAGATGCCTCAGAAACTAGTTCAAGTAAAAAAGGAGAAAGTTGGGATCGAGCGGATCATAAATAAATAATCATGGACCTCGATATGCCGATATAGCCAGAAGGAGCTAGAGTCGGATCTTCAACTACACATACTAGGGAATTCCCAACCATGTTCAACCTTTATGAATCAATCCAAACCACTAGCGACCATGCAAGACGATCATTTGAATATGCCCAACGAGCCTTCAACCGAGTCGAATATTTGCTTTCCCGAGTTGATGACTTGAACAATGATGTCACGTACATCAGAAACCGAATGTATCATGAGCGGGGGATATCCCACCATAAAGCCCTTGAAAACCGTATCACTTTTGGGGCCCAGGAAAAGTTGTTTCGTGCCAATCTATCTTTTAATTTCTGTTATTTTATTTTTATTTTTATTTTATGTATTTAGGATTTTAATGCTTTCAATAAATTGGTGACATTTCAGGCGATCCCGAGGATTCTCTCAACTTGAGAGCAACCAAACACAAGTGAAAAACTCATCATTTTTAGAGGAATTATTTCATAACCCTTTCTCAGTCTTAATATATTAATCACATTGAGCATATTGTAAATTTTAAGTGTTTGGATGGGGGTAATGCATTTGACTTTGCTAAAAGGTCCAAATTTAAAATTTTATAAAAAGATCACTTAACAATTAATTTTTGTGACAAGAAACAACATCCAAATAAAATTGAAAATGTTTTTTTGTGATATCCTTAAAAGAAATAATCTAGTAAAAATATTTAATAATGTAAAATGAAACACTTTTACCCAATTCCATCCGTATGAGAGTTTTTTTAGCCTTAAACAACTTTTTCAAATTGCAATTTTACTTTCATTCTAGATTTAATTGAGGGTGTCATATGATACGTATGATTAGAACTTGCTTTGGGTATATATTTCAAGACCTTCATTAGTATTTGTTGTATAAAAATGAGTTAGGCATTAGGAAACCTTAATCATTCAAGCCCTAACCATTTTCTTTTAATTTTCCTTACCCAAACGTCAACCCTAGTTAGCCACGTTGAGCTTAAACATTTTTATCTTTCAATCACCCGAACCACCAAGTCACTTAACCAAAAAGCCTTCATCAAAAACCAATTTTTCGTTAAAGAAACATTTTTAGGTTATAAAAAAATAAAATAAATAAATAAATAAATATTTGATCTTTTACCGGCAAACCTAAAAGAAGTGGTGCATTGTTTTGATTTTAATTTACTTTGTTGGCTTCACCACGCCAAACCGGGACTTCCCCCGGAAATCCGCTAACAAATTTTCAATCTCACATTCGACACAAGTAAGGAATGGCCAAAAAAGGAACAAGCTCCGCCATTTTATGGGATTTCAAAAAGTGCTATAAAGAGACAGGCGAAAAGATATGAAAGTTGCTCAAACTGTGGAAATTAGTCCTATAATGGTAAATGCAAAAAGAACCAAACCGAGTCTAAATATGAATACACAAAACTAATCCGATTGGGTGCTAGTAGGCTTCAAGCTGGACGATCCTTACGAAAGGAGAGTTTTGTGTATCTTCGAGTGAAAGACGTAGAAGGGTTCTTGATAGCAAAGTACGGTCTTGACAATCTGACCTTAAACGAGTCCTTGAGTTAGCATTCCCTTCTAACTTGAAGTATTGTTTGGGAAACCTTTTATTGCTTTCCTTGTAATTTATGCTAGAAAAATGAGCAAAGACCGTCGTCTTTAGCAATTAGACATTTTTTCCAAATATTCTATACTCGAGCCCGAGCCAAGTTACAACCCATCAAAGACCTAATGATATATGCAAGTAAATATCTAAGTAGGTGGAGATTGAACCCTTAACAAGCATATGATTTCACACATATTCATACTAAGCAATTGAGTGTATTAGTCATGCTTAATCTTAATTATGACTCCATATATTTAGCCGAGTGTGAGTGCATCTTGTGAGGAGTGTGGATTTTTACATGATAATAATCTTTACTAACCAATCTATTGCTTGCTAAGATATCATTTTACATATGCTTAAAATGTTTACATTTGGATGAAATAATATTTACTTGTGTATTTCCCGAAAGACTTATTTATTATTTGATTTATTTGGTTTTTGTTGGAATTGTCATTTCAAGTGATTTTTGCTTGAGGACAAGCAAAGTTCAAGTTTGGGGATGTTTGATGTGCTCTAAATTATACATAAAAATCCTATCAAAATCACATCAATTATTCCTTAATATCTCCCTTAAAATAATGAATATGTACTTAAAAATATTAAATTGTGTTTTCAGGTGTTTAAAGGGCAAGATGGACAAAAGAAGCATATTTGACAAGAAACTGAAGTAATTCGAGCTTTGGAATCCAAGCATGAGGTCGTGCCTCATTAAGCACGCCCCCATGCCTTGCCTCAAACACACCCCTGTGCTAAATTGACACAACCTCGTGTTTGGACATCTGACAGGACAAAAAGTATAGTCCTCTAAAAGCAAGCACGGGGCCTTGCTCATGAGACACGGGGTCGTACCCTACCTCCAACACGGGGTCGTACCCTACCTCCAACACGGGGCCGTGCCCGACTCAAACTGCACGACGAGCCAACCAACTTTTGTAATCATTAAACTAGCATGGGGTTGTGTCTTTTAGGCACGGGGTCATGCTTAAACATTTCTAAAAAACCTACAAATAGAGGCTTAAGTTCACCATTTTTGGTAAGCTTTAGTGGGAGAGTTACTCTGCAGAATTCTCTCTGGAATTGAGTGTTCAAGACCATTTGGAGGCTGGGGAGGTTCATACAACACTTGAAAGAAACTTAGGATCGTCTAAACATCATCCATTGTGGATCACCGGTTTGATTGATCCATTTCACCGATGATTTCGTATTTATCTTCTATGTTATTTGTTGTTATATTCAAGATCATTATGAGCTAAACTTTTATTATCATCCTAATTGGATGAAACTTATAAATTTGTGATGAACTAATGTTGTGATATATATTATGTTAATGTTATGGTGGTCTTGGGAAATTTTTTTGATGTATAGCATCTACATTTGAACGGGAACTTATAAATTTATGGTTTGTGATTGTGATTGTCATAAACGGTTGAAAAACGTGTGATCAACTTTCATTCGCAAAACCGGTCTTCATAATGAATCCATAGCTAATGAACTAGAAATGGTATTATAAATCATATCACATTAACCTTATGATTATTTACGAGTTCCCATGTATTAGTCTGAGAAATCTACAGTAATTGTTATGGATTTCTAAAATTAATGGTATGTTAAGAAGGAACCCGATCAATTCTCTTTTTTAAAATTAAGTTATGTTTTCAAAAATCGTATGTCAAATAGGTCACAAAAGATTCACCTACATTACTAGAGTTTTGATCTAAGCAGTAAAATCAGCTTGTCGTGATCCTAGTCACTACGGAGCAGGATCGACGAGAAATCACGCCAGCTCATCTTTATAAATATTAACATAATTACATTAATGAATATCTTTAAATCACACCACCACTTCATCACAGTTACATAAGTGTAGTCTAATTAGGATGATAACCTTTATTCCCTGGTTTTAAATCCAAACGCTTCAATCTTAGTTTACTTTATTTTAACTATTGTTTTTAAACCCTAAAAAATCTGATCAATGCAACTTATCATTTTCTCAAACAAAAACCAAATCTGATTGACAAACCTCAAAGTTGTTGAGTAGGCTAGGTGTGTCCATGGATTGATACTCAGTTCTTACCAACACTATATTACCACACGATAGGTACACTTGCCTTTTGTGTGTGTGGTTTAATATTTGTAATAACCAATTAAAACTGTATTTGTGAGAAAAAACTTTATCAAAATATATACACTCCGCATCGCATCATTAGCTAAGTGTACTTGGTTCCTATGATGAACAAGAATACGTGATCAGGAGCCGGCAATAACCTCGGCTTTAGCACCAAATAAGCTTGTCAAGCCCATAGATCTGTGGCGTCGCTAGGCTAGCAATAGTTAATGATTGTTTTTATAAGATGACTATCATATAAGGCTCAAAAATAAGCAAATAACCATGACAATTTTATAAACGAATGGCCCGTACATTACAAATATCAAGATGTTTTACAAGTTTATATTTATACGAATAGCATGTTTCACCCCAAAAGGTATGAAATAAAATAAAAAAAGGTATGGAAAACTTACATGATATAAGATGATCTTTAGATAACAAAAATAAAAACTAGATTGCTCTAACAATTCCTTCACAAATTACCTAATCTTGTATGTTCCAAAGTTAAGTTATAAAAAATTAAGTTCAAGAGATAACTCAACGAAGATCTAGGGTTAATTATAAGTGTCACAACCTCAAAATCCACGTGCAGAGTTTTACCGCGAGGCGTGTGAACAAACCAGGATCACAGTCAATAATTACTCAGAACGACTCTATATGCCATAATTAAAATAAAATCAACCAAATAAGAAACTTTAAACTGTGCGGAAGCGCTTTGTAAAACAACCCAAAGATATAGAAATGAATACTATGGCAAAACATGCGCCAACCCAAAAGAGTAAAAATTAACCATTAAAACAATAAAGATGTCTTGAAGACCGAGTCTTAGAATGCAAATGAAACCATGTAGTGCTCCTAATGGCAAGCAAGCTAATGACCTGAGAATAGCATACTAAAATGTCAACACATTGGTTGGTGAGTTCAAGAGCGATATTCAAACATAAGCAGTTTAATAGTAGAGATATAGAAGTACTGCATTGTAACAGATAGCTAGTCCATTAACAATAAAAATTAACTCATAGTGATTTCGCAATTGAAGCTGACTGTGTTACGTTGTTGCCTCCTGTCACGACTTAGCGGGTCGTGACAATGTTCAATAGGACAAATTGCACCCGGCTGACCTCGAGTCACACAGGTGGGGCTCGTCAGACCCAGTAGTACTACCCAAATTTCCCCGCTATTCAATATTAACAATTCGAAAGTGTGAGGACACTATATTAATATTATACACAACTTGAATATATAAAGCATTTATTGTTTACCAGTATGCTATCTCCCCCAAAAGAGATTAAGTAAAGAGTGGGGCATGAACTCACCTAATATGCGTAATAGATACTTAGAGTTTTACTTGACAGACAGAGTGGACAGAAAACCTTCAGAGGTTACCTAGATCATATCAGTACATGAGTATGTGTAAATAGAGAACATGTGAAACCCTAAGTACACTACAACCACGGACTCAAGGTTTCAGAAAAACAGACACGTTTGACCCAGTTGACCCGTTTGACCCGTTGGTGACTTTATGTGTTGCAAACCATTCAAGCAATCATACACATATATCATACATGATTAACATTCAAATGGATCATATGTATGCTACATTATCCAGGTGTATCACTTAAATCATCATACAACCAATTATCATACAAGTCATGCGAATCTAGAACATTAACATGTCCACTAGTTATAACATAACTAACATGCCACACAAAGATCAAATCA